>JXCR01146892.1:82025-113261 GCA_002079205.1 Phalaenopsis hybrid cultivar | reverse complement strand
TGTACAAGAGGATCTATAATCCCTAGTCATGATTCATTCGCTTTTGTTCTATGGAGGGATGTTGTCAGAGGCAAATAGAAGGAATGGGTCTATGGATTGGATTCTCAGACATAGGCCTTTGACACTCATCCTTCCTCGAGGGCATTCAGAGCATCCACTTCTGTCACTACTAAGGAGGATGAGGTTCATAAGCAGGTGGCCACATTCACTTCAAATATTGAACCCGATTTGTTCCCCAGCTTGCCCGTATGAGATTTAAAGTAGAGCTAAAGTTAAGTCATAATTAGATGTGTTCCGATGTTGGGTTAGAAAGAAAACGATAGAGTACAAAATTGAGGAAGAGGATGATGAGGGAACATAGGAAGATTAGGACAATTTTTAAATTTTTTTTTGTTCTCAAACATTTCAAAGGAACATGCTAGTTTTCTTTATAACTATTTTAATTATTTGGCTAAATGCATTGTATTTATTTATATGTTTACTTTATAATCAATGGATTTTATTAAGTGACCCAACAACTTACGGTCAACATTTATATTATTGATGATTTATCAACAATTTCTATCTTAATATGTACTGCCAAATATGACCCTTCGCTAAACTGTTGGTAATTAAAAACCATCAGAAAATCTGTAGGTTAGAAAATTTTTTACAAAGCATATTAGTTACACCCAAAAAAACATTTAAAAGAAGTTGAAAAATAATTAACTGGTGATTTTAAAATATTCATCAATAACAGTCGACCCTTGCAAATAGACTAAATTCTTGTAGTGGCTCAAGCTCATGTCATGGGTTTGAGGCACAAGTTATTAATAGGTACTTAGTAGAAAATGTAATTGTATGAGTTCACTAGAAAATGCAACTTGGTTAACAAATGCTAATATGAAAAATCAATGGAGGAAGCATCGATAATTGATGGGAGCTCGTCTAGGAACTCGCTAGATAATTCAACGATGAAAACTCACTAGATATCAATGATTATGACTCGGTTTGGTTAGTTTAAGATAACATATCATGTCAAGGCCCAAAACTTAAGAATTAAGTGGGAAATAGGAGCGAGAGTATTCTTGAAATTTCTTATTCATAATCAAACTCAAGTCTAATGCATGAAAATTAATGAAACATAAAATCACTTTTTCAAGGATTGGAAATATGAGAACTCTATTAGTTATTTTTAATCTAGTACCGTTTGTTCTAACCCAAGCCAAACTTAAGCTAAAGCACATATAACATATGAGTGTAAATTTGTGCTCATTGCTTGAGAAGCTCGGCTCATGAGCTTGCTAACAATTCAAATTTAATTTGAGTCATATTTTAGCTTAGTTTGCGTACACCCCTAAAGCTTAAAAATTATATATAATTATTGAAGTCTGATTTGTTCATGAATCAGACCCAAGAAATAAAGCATATGATAAAAGAGAGGGATAGAGAGAGGGAGAAGGAGAGAGACTGAGAGGGAGGCAATGAGAAGAGAGCGAGAGGGAGATAGAGAGAGTGAAAAATAAACAGTAATGAATCGACTACCTTATTAAATATTCATAAAAACATTTAAAAAACATACACATATTTTTTTCAAAATTTAAAAATGAATAATTTTCAAATTAAAGAAAAAATATAAAAATTTGCAACTGCACACACCCTTCGCATGATGAATCTTTTCAAACCTTTATCGAAGCTTTGAGCTTTCTATTGGTTCTTTTTCCAAACCCAAAGTTCACCCAAATATTGTTTTGAATTATAATGCCAAATCCTTTTAATTAAATCCATTTTGAAGCCAATTTCAAGTTCTCATCAAGCCAATTGAGCCATTTGAAGCCTTCCACCAAGAAAGCTCCAATTATTGATCTAACTTCCCTACACTTGTTAGAAACTTATTGGTTTGATTTAGAACTCCCTTCCAACTCCCACTTCAGCCCAAGGGAAGCCAAAACCAAGCTTAGGTCATTTTGAAACTTACATGACAAGCCATGCACATTTCTTGAAGCACATATGTTACAAGTTGATTGGTGGCAAACCAATCATGACCTACTTTCTATTGGTTAGCAAGAATTGACAAGCCACCTCACTTATCCAAGACAATTAGAATGGACCAATCGTAAGGCTAGCCCTACCCCTTCACCCCAACCAATAAATACCCATTAAACTTATGCTAAACCCATAATTTAATACCAAAATTTTGCCCAAATTATTTTAGAATTTGCTTTATTTCATTCGAGTTCATTTCTAAGTATCCTTTACCTTTTCCATAGCAAAAATTATCAAAAATACCACAATGAAAGCCATGATAAAAAAATAGAAAGCTTCCAAATATTATCAATTTCTACATGGATTTCAAATCTAAATGCCTTATTATTCTTCTTGAACCTAAAGAGTACCTCCCAAATTATTTTTCTTGAAAACCGAGCCCACTTGGTCAAAATCTTGAGATGGGCGGCCCGAGTTGATCAAAATCTTGTAAAAAACCCTTTAGATCTTAAATTATTGTTGCAAGGAACTTAATTTAGTTTCTTGAAAGCTACTCGGAGGATTGGATCGAGAATATATCTTTCGAATCAAGGTAATTTCATTTTAAAGTATGTTTTATTTCAGTTTTCAATCTTTCTAAAGAGAACTTTCAAAGTTTTAGATTCTAGCCATTGTGATTTTAAAGCTTTTCGAGACAATCGTTTTTCTTTTTGAATTAATTATTTCCATAAAGAATCGATTAAGATCCATAAGTTTTAAGTTATACGGTCATCGCTTTGCAACCCATTTGAGACGATGAACTGATGTCGTCTATTTTAATTCATATGAGATTGATGGCCTTAATCATTTTGGATTGATATTATGGAGTTTAGGACTCAATGTTAGATCCATCAAAGATGATCATTGGCAGCTAATAAGATCATGACACACAGAAGGTCAAAACCAATAGGGAGACAACAAGTGAAGGTAGTCGTTTTAAATAAGCAATAAGATTTAGGCCCCGTTTGGGGCAGCTTAATGAGTGCGGTGACGTTTTGAAAACACCGCCGCTCTGTTTGAATATCACGCTCGGGGCCCCTTTTTGGTGCCACTCTGAAACTCAATTCGCAAAATTGTTAATAGGTACAAAGCCGGAAAGGGGGCGTGTTTCGCTCCTGCTTATCACATTTAGGGTAAGAATTTCGGAGATGCCCTCTCCCTCACCCTCGCCCTTCCTATCTCTCCTCTGCTTCTTCACTGTCTCGGAGATCAGCACATATGAGGTATATTTTCGACCTCACACTCACCGCACCCGATCTTCCTTCTCCTTCTCTCTCGCCTCATATCAGTATGTATTCGACCCTCACACCACTCTTCCTTTTACTGCTTGGGAATGTTGAAATTTACTCTCACATATGACATATAACTACTGCTAAGCAATTACCCTCAGTTGTTATAATTTTGTGTGAGTGTAGATCCACTTTATTGGATCTGACTGATGTCACTGCAATACATAAAAGAAGGTGAGTGAAGTAAAAGCAAGAAATGTGAAAAAAAAATCATTCGGGAAATAGAGAAAATAAATGTTATTTCTGTGGCAATTACATACATATTGCTTCAATTCATGTGCCCTGTCGAAAAAAAAATATATTGGGGGATTTACATACATACCACTTTAATTTATATTCAATTCCTATGCACTATTCAAAAAAAAATATAATGAGGGATTTACATACATACCACTCAATTTCTATGCACTTACATATCAAATCAGTAGAAAAATTAGGGCGAAGAAAAATAGGAACTGACACAAATCCAGAAGAACACAGTTTTCATGAGGTTCGACAAAGATGCCTACGTCCTCGAGAGCAGAGCGGCGAGTTCCTTTCAATATTCAGAGAATGGATTACACAAATCAAGAATACATCATGGGGTTACTAATATGCCTATTTATAACCCCAGGAGTAAATTCTAAGTACAATATGTAATTACAACATTACCCCTATATCGTACTGCGGGGCGTTGCCCCCGGCCCCTAACCCACATAACGTAACTTTCCGATTTGGACAGATTCTTTAGGTCCGCTTCGTTCCAGTGTTTGTCACTATATGATATATGAGTCATACCATAACAAATCTCTACCTTGACAAATATCCAGCCCCTTAGGAGAAAAAAGATACTTGGGAGTTACACCTGCACCAATGTGGGTTGGGCCACCATGCTTCTCTAGCAACTACAAACATTCAACAAATCCAAGCAATGCGAGAACTTGTTGATAACAACTGACTTGGTCAACATATCAACTGAATTTTCATCAGTATGAACATTCTGCAACAGTATCTCACAAGAAGCAATCAATTCTCTGATCTTGTAATACCTGACATCAATGTGCTTGGTTCTCGCATGGTACACCTGATTTTTAGCCAGATAAATAACACTCTGACTGTCACAATGCAATTGAACTTCACCTTGCTCAATGTCCAGTTCCTTGACTAGCCCAGCAAGCCATCAGACTTCTTCAGTTGTAGATAATGTCATAATAGACTGAATTGTTGATTTCCAACATATAGGTCCTCCACCAAGAGTAAACACATACCCGGTTGTAGACATTCTGCCATCCAAATCACCAAAAATAGTCAGAATCAACATACTCTACAACTGAAGGATCATTCTACTGACAGCCAAAAATAATTACATTTTCTACAGTACTCTTCAGATACCTGAAACTCCACTTGACTGCTTTCTAATGTCGTCTTTCATGTTTAGCCATGTATTTGCAGACTTGACTAACAACATGAGCCAAATCAGAACAAGTACATATCATTGTATACATCAAGTAACTAACTACACTGGCATATGGAACCTTTGTCATGTCTTCGATTTTTGTATCTGTCTTAAAACACTGTTCTGAAGATAACTTGAAATGATTTGCCAAAGGAGTGCTTATAGGCTTTGCTTTTCTCATCTCAAACCTTTCCAACACTTTCTCAACATAGCCTCGTTAAGATAAACATAATCGTTTTGAGTCTCTGTCTCGATGAATCTCCATTCTAAGAATCTTCTTCGTAGGACCCAAGTCTTTCATGTCAAATTTCTGGTTCAATAAAGCTTTCAAACCATGGACATCATTCATATTTTTTGCAGCAATCATTATATCATCAACATACAATAACAGAAAAATAATAGAACGATCATCAAGGCTCTTCACATAAACACAACAATCATACTCACATCTCTTGTAGCTAATCTAAATCATGTAGGAGTCAAACCGCTTGTACCATTGTCTTGGAGACTGTTTCAACCCATACAACGATTTCTTTAACCTACAAACCAGATGCTCCTGTCCAGGTTAAGTGAACCCTTTTGGCTGCTCCATGTAAATCTGCTCCTCCAAATCACCATGCAAGAAAGTAGTTTTAACATCCATTTGCTCCAAATGTAAATCCCAAATGGTTACCGATGCAAGCACTACCCTGATTGAAGTATGTCTGACCACAAGAGAAAATATTTCATCATAATCTATCCCATTCGATTGTGAAACTCCCTTTGCTACCAGTCAAGACTTGAACTTTTCTCCTTCTTTTTGTGATACTGTTGATTTCCTTTTGTACACCCATTTGCAAACAATAGCCTTCTTTCCCTCAGGAAGCTGACCTAGCTCCCATGTGCGATTTTTCTCCAAAGACTCCATCTCCTCAACCATTGCACCCATCCATTTCTCTTTCTTTTGACTAGTGATAGCTCCTTGAAAAGTGGTTGGATCATCGTTGTTGATGAGAAGTGCACAAGAGACCAAGTCTTCATAACTCAATTTGCTAGGAGGCGTTATATTGGTGCATCTTTGTCAGTCTCTGGCTAGATTATAATTCCTCAGATCATCTGGAATGAAATCACCAGGTGTTGGATTTGAACCTTCAACTCTCTCAATTGTTTCTGGATGTTATTCTAAATCCATCTGCACTGCATCTGAACTGGAACTGTTCCTTTACACTTTGTCTTGATTTTGCTGTAACATGAACTGTTCATCAAAAACTGCATCTCTGCTGATCACCATCTTCTTTGCAATTAGATCCCAAAAATTATGTCCTTCCATACCTTTCTTGTAGCTCAGAAAGATGCACTTTTTAGATTTTGCATCAAGTTTTGATCTTTCATCTCCAGGTACATGCACATATGAAAGACAACCAAAAATCTGCAAATGATCAAAATTAACTGGATTACCTGTCCATACCTTTTCTGCGACCTTGCCACCCAACGATGCCCGAGGTGATCTATTGATGAGATAACATGCCATATTCACAGCCTCTACCTAGAAACTTTTTAGGAAGCCCTACATTCAGTCTCAAGCATCTTGCTCTTTCAGTTAAAGGCATGTTTATCCTTTCTGCCACACCATTCTATTGTGGTGTCTTGCGCACTAAAAATTACCTCTGAATCCCATGCTCCTCACAGAACTTCTGAAACTGCAAATCTGTGTACTCTGTGCCATTATCAAAGCTAAAATACTTGATCTTTCTGTCAGTTTGGTTCTCCGCCTCAGCTTTCCACAACTTAAATTTAGAGAAGAATTCAGATTTCTGCTTCATGAAATACACCCAAACATCCCTGAAAAAATCATCAACAAATGTAACAAAATACTTATATCCTTCTAATGACGCTTCCATGGTAGGGCCCCATACATCAGAATGCACATAATCAAGAATCCCTTCAGTTTTGTGCTTTCCAGTTATAAAACTAACTTTAATCTGTTTTCCAAGAACACAAAACTTACAAAGATCGAGCTTACAGCTTTTAACGCCATGCAACAGGTTTCTTCTATGCAATTCAGTCATCCCACATTCACTGAGATGATCTAGACGCATATGCTATAGTTTTGTACTATCATCATCTAACTCCACAGAATGAACTCCACCTATAACCATACTCCCCAACAGTTTGTATATATTGCCTGCAGTTAACTTTCCTTTTATCACCATCACTGCACCCTTAACAATTCTGATAGTTTCCCTATCCTCATCTACCTTAGGAATAAAACCATTTATGTATACAGTGCCCAATGAAATCAAATTCTCTTTCAGATCTAAAATATCTCTGACATCACATAACGTTTTAACTGTGTCATCATACATCTTAATTCTGACTTCTCCAATAACAACAATATTGCAACATCTATCATCACCTAGATAAACCGAGTCAGAATTAGTTGACTTATATGAAGTAAACCACTCCCTGTTAGGTGTTATGTGATAAGAGCATCCTGAATCAAGAATCCATGCATCCGTGAACTAAGTTGATGAAACTGAAAGCGTATCGCTATCAATGCAATCTGAATGTCACTTTGCACCACATTTACAGACATCGATGATGCATTACCTTTCTCCCCAGTCTGCTTCTTTAGCTTTGAGCATTCTCTCTTCATATGACCTGACTCCTTTGCAATTGTAACAATGAATTGTCTTTTTGCCTTTCGACTTGGATATGAAATTTTACCTTTTAGAACCCTCTTTCTCTTTCTTCCTTTCACAATCCTGCTTACCCTTATCATATAAACTGTCGCCATGAGAGCATTCCCTTGCATTCTGTTTCTGCTAGTTGTGAGCCAACAATGTTGTAGTAATCTCATCAAATTTGATAGTTTCTTTCCCATATGTAAGAGTATTCATCAGGTGTTCATAGGAAAAATGCAATGAACACAACAAATTCATCGCTCAATCTTCATCCTCAATATTCACATCAAGCCGTGACAAATCTGTGATTATTTAATTGAAGCCAATAATATGTCGCGCCAGATCAGGACCTTCTTGCATCTTCAACTCATATAACTTTTACTTCAGATACAATTTATTTGTCAGAGATTTAGCCATAAACTGAGTTTTCAATTTCTTCCATACCTCCCCTGGAGATTTCAGATTCATCACGTGATACATAACTTCATCTGCCATACATAGACGTAGAGTTGTTGCCGCTCGTTGTTGCAATTCTTCCCAATCTTCATCTTCTATGACATTTGATTTTGCTGCCTACATAGCTTTCAAGATCCCCTATTGAGCCAACAGATCTTTTACCAGTTCCATCGAACTTCATCACCTCGAATTTTGCACCAAAAATTGTCATTTGAAATTGATCCTACAACAAAATATTTTGCAAATTTCGCTGCAAATCCTTGATTAGAATCTTTTCAAAAAGAAAAATAATGATTGAAAAATTCCTTTAATTAAGTTGCCTTAATTAAGTTTTCCAGAAAAAACAACAGATTTCTTTTTTTGAAAAGAAAAGATTGAAATATTTTCTTAATTTAGCTTCCTTAATTAAGTCCCCATTAATTAAAATATTTCCTTTAATTAATTAAATTTCAAAAACTTCCCTTTTTTCCACAGTCTCCAGCAAAGAAAATCTTAATTAAGTTTTTTTAATTAAATATTTTCTTTAATTAAACATTTTCTTTCTCTAGAGATTTCCTTCCTCCGCAGCCTCCATCAAAGCTTCCAATTTCTTCTCAAAAAAAAGCGAAGCAAATCGAAGCCCAATAGACAATTCGAAAAATTTAGGCCACGCAACGGAGATAAATCCAAGGGAATATTCCTTTCGATTCCCTTCCTCTCCGCTTTCTCCTTCGTGCAAAAAATTCGCGATGCGCCCTTCGCGCTTCCTTTCCTGGTTCGCGAACTCCTGAATCGGAACTCCCGCAAAGGATTCCCTGTACGCCTCCCGCAAATTTGTCACCAAATCTGTCGCCTCCCGCAAAGGATTTCCTGTACGTGAACTCCTGGATCGGAACTCCTGTATCGCGATCCAATCAACGCAAACTCCTCTGCCACATCGCCGTCCTTCCTGCGCCGACTCTTCCGAAGCTTGGCTATTCAAACCTCTGGAACTCGCCGAAGCCCTCCTTCGCGAACAATCTGCTTCCCCGGAAGACAATTTTCCCTGTGCCGCCGAAAATTTTCTTTCTTGCCCTAAAACCAGGCTCTGATACCACTTGTTGAGAAATTACGGCGAAGAAAAACAAGAATTGACAAAAATCTAGAAGAACACAAAGTTTAACGAGGTTCGGCAAAGATGCCTACGTCCTCGGGAGCAGAGCGGCGAGTTCCTTTCAATATTTAGAGAAGAGATTACAGAAATCAAGAATACCTCTTGAGGTTACTAACATGTCTATTTATAACCCCAGGAGTAAACCCTAAGTACAATATGTAATTACAACATTACCCTTTTACCGTACCACGGGCACCGCGTGGCGTGCCCTCACACCCCCAACCCACATAACGTAATTTCTCGATTTGGACAAATTCTTCCGCTCCGCTCCGCTTCATTCCAACGTCTGTCCCTATATGGTATATGAGCCATACCATAACAAAATCCAATGCTCTTACATACAAAATATAATGGGGGATATACATACAGACCACTAAATTCCATAATGATGGAATTTGCATTAGTGATGAATGCTTTCTCATCTTTGATGGAATTCTTCAATGGTATTTAGAGATGCCTCAGGGAATCAATGCTTTCTCCCACCTTATTTATAGTTCAGCTCAGATGGGAAGTCTTTTATCTTTTTATCGAATGCAGATTGGTTCTGGTATGGATCAATAGTATGCACCTTGTCTATGCATGAAGGAGGATTTCATTCCTTAAAGATTAATAGTGTGACAGATGGCCTATGTGTAAAAATGCAGTCAAATGTGCTGGTTTCATTTGATGCATGCTATTTCTGGGATGGGGATAGATTGTGAAATATTTATTTGGTTCAGATGCATATGGTGATGGATAAGATAGGGGAATAGTTTTTACTCTTGAGATGAGTGGTATTGGTGCTGAAGGTAGTTCACTTTTAGCAGATCTGGACATTGCATTTGTATTGGTTGGAGATGAGTGGTTTTGTTCTTCATAGCTATTCTGAAGGATCATTTCGGACTATGGATTTTAATTTAGCTGTGGGCCCCATCGATATAAATTATAATTAACTTGAAGATTTTCAGATTATTAGAATAATTTACTTATCAGTAGATTATAAATAATCGACAGCTGCCCAAACAGACCCCCTTTTAAAGGAATTAATAAATTACTTGGGAATAAAGCAAATTAAAAAAATATAATAAATCAAAGAAAAATGATAATAACATGAAATAAAATTTTGTACTTTTACAAAAATGAGAAGAATTAAATAAAAATAAAATCAAAGTGGAATGTCTTCAAATAATTTCTTAAATAAATTTAAAATATTAAATATAAATTTAATTCATAAAAAAATTAAAAGTAACTCAAAGCGTCATAAAATTGAAATGAATTAAATCTTGTGATCCCAAATATGCTGCAATTATTTCCTTATGATTTGAAAATGGAAACTTGAATTTCTTTATAATTTAACATTTATTGAAAAGAATAAATACAAAAAATAAAATATAAGTGGAAAAATTTTCATGATAATATCAGTAAAATATTTAATAGATTGTGGTTTAATCAACATTTAAATTGGATTTTTATAAATTGTGCATAAATGTATAAATGCAATTATTGAATTATTGATAAAATTGAGACATTAAAATAATTGAATGATTAATTGGTAAATTAATCATTTGAAATTCTATAACACATTGATTGGAACATTCCATTAAAATTTAAGTGAATTTGCTGGATAAATTTGCATGAAATTTGTGTAAATTGTTAAAAATTAGTAAAATTACAAAAATGCCCTTTAAATTGAAAATGAATGAATAAGAAGTGTATAATTGAAAAATCTGACTCAAATCAATTTAAAATTCTTTAATAAATCAATTTCAATAATTACAAATATATATTCTCTTAACTTTTAATTCATCAAATTTACATTTTACCATAATAATGTCACTGAAAATGGAACCTTGAAAAATTGGAACTTGATAGAAGTGAAAAATTAGTAATAATTCATTTAAAAATGAAAGTTAGGGCAAATATGCGCTTCACCAAAATTACGAAAATACCCTTTTTTACATTAAATATCAAACTTAAACAAATGAACTTAAGAAAAAAAATTGATTAATCTGATTCTGAAAAGGATTAATACATTAATCAACAAAAAATATAGAAAATTTTGGTGGTTTAGGAAGTGATTTAGGGGTAGTATTGTCATTTTCATAAGAATTACAAAATTATCCTTATTGCTTTAATAACTCCAAAATGAACTATATATAACTCAAAAATCACCAATACTTAATGTGGAATTACAAAATGAAACATAGAATAACAAAGCGCGACAAATATTTTAAAATTTAAAGCTGATATTAGGGTAGATTTGTAATTAGGGAAAAACACCCCTAATTACCATTTAACTGGCTTAATGAAAAGTATAAAAATGGTAGAACACAACAAATTGGATTAAATTGTCAAATAAAAAGGTGGCTTAATTAAATAAGGTATTTACAAATATATCCTTGTTAACAAAAACTGAATAACTTTCTTTCTAGAACACCAAATTGAACGTAGTTATCACCGATAGGTTAAATGAATTAAGAGAAAAAAACTTTTTTTTTTAAAAAAAAATCATTTCAATTTAAAAATTTATTNTCATTTCAATTTAATAATTTATCATAATTTTCTAATAACAATTTCTTTAATAAATTCACTAATTCATAAAATATTCAAAATGAGCATAAAATAATTTAAGAAATTTTGAGATTGTTTTGAATTTTATTGTAAACATCTCTAAGAGATTTCAAATATTTTCAAGTTCATTTTAATTTATTATGAATTTTTTAATAAAGATAACATAAAAATTGAAATAATTCTAACAATTCAAATAATATTAAAAATTCACAAATGTTTTTACAAAAAAAAAAAACCTTTTAATTTAATTTGAAACTCAAGAAAAAATTTCATATCATTTTGAAGTCATTTGAATTAAAATAATCAAAGCCTTAAAAATCACAAAATTATCAACAAGATAATTGATAAAAAATCACTAAATAATCCAAATTTCTTAAAAATTACATGATTTTGTTTATAAGAATGATATTCACTTTTCTACAATTCTTTTGATTTTATAAGCTTTCATAACATTAAATCATGATAAATGTCTTAGAAAGCACATAAAACTATTTAACTCAAAAATTCAATACAATTTAATAAATATTTCTAAAATGATAAAAATTCATAAGAATCAGAAAATTTAAACCAACAAAAATAAGTAGTTTTATCTCAATAAAATTTAAAACCAACTTCAATCTTAGACAATTTGAACAATAGTAGTCATTCTTTAGGTCAACAAAGATTTTTTGGATGATGCAACCCATGGTTGTAGACAAGAATCCTCAAGATATAATAGACTATCTATTTTTTTTAAGTAGATATAAAACCATCCGTGTCAAAAAGATGGAATATAAGATCTTCACCTGTGCCGCATTAAAATATAATTCAATTGATTTCTTTACCTCTTCTACACTCACCAACTCTCGACTTCATAAGGCACTTACTTATCGACTTCATAAGATAGTTTTTTGGTTTGCTTGTAAAAAATGTCTGATTAAGGCAGATTGCTATCACTAAACCAAATTTTTAGGATGAGAACATAACAATTTTGTGCATTCCTATGTTTACTAGTTTAGGTTGCACTAGTTTGCTTTATATGTTTTAAGGCTATTATAGTAAAATTAGGATGTGCTAACTTATTATTACAGGGTTGTTGCAGTAACCTAAGGCTTAGTTGAATTGGGTTTCTATAGTTTCATATGCTTTACTTTTTGCTAAGTCTTTTCTGTTATAGAGACAGAATGTCCATCTTAGTTAATCAACTATTGACATCTGAATTATCCATAAGAGATTGAAAAAAATGATTAGGATAAACCCCAACAAATTGACATTTTGACTGACGTGTCTGATGTAGGTCTCAGGTTGACACCCTTAGTTTGTCATAGCTTTGTTGTTTTGCTGTGTTTGATAGGTCTGACTAAAATTTGGGGCATTGTTTGGTGTGTTTCTTGCTTAGATTTGTTGTTGGCTAGATAGGGACGATAATTTCTACCCAAACAAAAAAAAAAAAACAAAAATATATCTTTTTGAGATAAAATGAAACTCAACCCAAAAAAAAAATTGCATTAGCATGTTGCATTCAAAACTTAGTCAATCATAAATTTCAAAAAAAAATTGAAAAAAAAATAAAATGGAGTAGGAAAATAAAATATCACCTTCTTAGGCTTTCTCTTGATTTTATATCATGGGATATAAATTCTAAATTTTTAAAGAAACTATGGGATTGAAACATCAAATAACTTATCCTTTAAAATTATAAAGAAAAATCACAGGATAGTTGAAATTTCACTTAGGTTTTCTCAGTTTCTTTGACATCTCCTATTTTTCAAACTATTAGGTTCCACAAATTATTGTTCCACATTGAACATTTATCAATTGATTGTCTTATTATCAATCGTGAAAACTAAATTTAGATTTCTTGAAGAATTAACCCTAATCTTAATTCATAGTTTTCTTAAGTGATTTTATTGTTTAAGATTTGATTAACTATATGGGCATGTGCCTATACGAGATTAATAACTCAAATAATCTAAACCCTACGTAATTTTTAGATTAGATAGGGAAACGATCTGTTAATATTTTCATTGTCCAAACAAATATCCTAAATTTCTTAGTTTGAATAATTGAGATTCTCATCTTTTGAGATGTCATATTACATATAATGTTATGTTCAATTTTTTAAACAATCAAATATTCTAGATCTGTTCGATCTTATTTTCAAAATAAAAACTTTCAACAAAAATAAAACCAATAGTGCATACAACTACCATTCTACCATAAACTACAATAAATTTTCAATCATTATAGAGTTTTCCCAAACCATATCAAGCTCAACTATATAGCTGTTATAATATGTACATAGTTTATTATTACCGAGAAGGGATCCCATGGTCACTAGAGCTCTTTTCTTATATGTTTTCATTCAGGGTCAAGCTAGATGACTATTTTCTATTGGGTTTCACTGGTAAATTCGAATTTCTTGGTTTGGAAAACAATGTCAAAGATTCAAAGTTGTGCTTCTTGCTCGGGTCCTCCTCTAACAGATAGAGAATTCAACTTGGCCCAATGGAAGGAGTCTATAAGAAGTTGGGATTGCCTCTCTGGACCTGAAATAAAGTAAAGGAAGTGTAAGGGAGGTGATTATCATTCCATTAGTGCATTGAGCTAGTGTTCGTTAAGTGGGTTTTACAACCAGAAAAGTTTAGTCAAATGATAGTGACACTTAGGTAGATTCAAATGCCTAATAAGCTCAAGAAGAAGCTATTAAAGCTAAAAGAGTCTCTAGGAAGAAGCAGTGAGAGAAGATTGCCTACCTGGAACCTCAAGCAGTATCGTGAAAGGGTGTGAATTACCTATATTGGTGAAAGATATAAAGGTTTGAGCTTTATTTTTTTTATTTTTCTGAGCCATTTATTGTGATCCAAAGAATCTCAACTAGTGAGCTTACACTTATTAAGAGAAAGTATAAGAGTTCTTTAGTAGATGCAAGACTTTTTATAGTGCAGCTTTGGGTAGCTGAACGAAACCTGAGCATTTTGGTAGAAAGTTAAGCTAAAGAGGAACCTTTGGAGGATAGACCAGAAGTAGAGCCAAAATATCCTCAGTTGGTTATTACAAGATACTTTACACTATCAAAAAAAAAGGAGAAGCTAGTCTGCTTTCCCCATTGAATCCATCTGAACCTGAGCTAAATCCTAAACCTAGTGCTCTCGAGGATCAAATTCATTGCAAAAAGGGAAAGTCTTTGACGACTGACTTAAGTTTCATGCCTCTCCCCTACTAATAAATATCAGAAGGGCTCTCTTTATTTGTGTTTCTCTATGTAAATAGAGAAGACAAAGGGTTACATGAGTAAGGATGAGTAATATGCCCACATCAACAAGTGGAGGGACTGGTACTTATACTCTCTAGTCATTGCTCTCTAGGACTCAATAATCAAGGATGTACTCTTGTACAATAGCTTTGAAGTGTACCTTGAGTCCAAGCCATTCAATTGATAAGTATTAGTTAATGGCTTTTGAGAATTTAAATGTTTAATCCACACTCCTTGCAGTATCTTAGAAGGGGTCCTACAAAACTGAGAAAAAGACCAGGTTTGTATAGAAGCAAGCAAAGGCTCCTAAAAAACAGTTACTTGTAGTTGAGAGGTGGTTGGAGGAAGCTAAGGAGAAGGTGTGTCATGCATATGAGTTTTTTTTACTATTCAAAAGGAAAATAAAATCTGAAAGGCAAGTTGAAAACGATGAAGGTAGAGGAAGAATTTTTTGTTGGTTAATGTTAACGTACTAATTACTTAGATAATTAGTAACTTCCATCCTAAAACAGTCATTATTTTTTTCTATTGCAGGATATTTCATAGCTTTTACAATATTAACTGTTACTTCTTGGTTATGTTGGGCTAGCCTTGGGCTAATTCCAAATTGATTATTGTAAATGGTCCATAGGGACCCCATGAAGAGTTTTCAACATGAATTGGATGCCAATTTGGAGGTTAAGGCAATCAATTGTGTGAAATCTTAGCCAATTTGGGGCTAAATTTGGGAATTTTGGATTCATGCCAAAATTAAATGGATTTGAGGTTTCACCAAGTCCAATTAATGGTTGGTTTTGATGTGTAGGAATGTTATAAAGATTTTTCAATATTAATTGGGGCATATTGACTAGGCCATGAGGTCAATTTGGTGGGATTAGGTCATGTGAACAAAATTGAGGTTTAACCTATACCAAAAATTGGGCTCAAATCATAGGCCAATTAAGCTTGGATTTGGTCTATTTTGGACATAAAAAAAAGTGAATTTGAGTTAAGGATTGGAATTGGGGTAAATTGAGATCAAATTGATGGACATTTAAGTTGAATTTGGGGAATTTGGGCCTTTAAAGTGCAATTTGGGGGTTTTGATCAAAGATGGTCAAATTGGACAAATTGGGTCATATGATAGTTGAGGAAAATGAAATTGGGAATATTTGGGAGGTTTTGGAAATTTTTGGGAATTTTTAGGATTTTTTAGAATTTTTGGAGTTTTGGGCCCAAGATGGGTATTTTGGTAATTTGGCCAATTTGGAGATTTTGGGTAGTTTGGGTGTTTTCAAGGTGTTTGAAATGATTTTTGAATCAAGTTTGGGAATTTTGGCTAGATTTGGACCCATCCAGGCAATTTGGGGGAATTTAGAGGCAAAAGGGTAGGTTGGGTATCTTGGTAGAGTTGGAGTACCAACCACCATTAATAATCCATGAACCAATAGAAACCCCATTTGGGTCCTCTATGTAGTAGTCTTAGCTAAACCCTAGCCCAGAGCTAATGGGTTTAGGGAACCACCTACAGGAGTCACCTAAAAGTATTAAGGGACCAAAGCCTAGAAGTTCTGGGTTTAGGGTAGTGAGTGATTATGAGTGCATACAGGTGCCTTAGCCCAAGAACAACACTCATGGTCAACCCTAAGGTCCAGCAGCCCTAAGGGTAGCCCTAAGGGTGACTCATCTTGAGTTTCCCTGATAGTGAACCCACCTATTAAGTGCCAGAGGTTAGGACCAATATGTGAAACTTCAAGTTGAGCAGAGAAGAGATTAAAATTTTTAGTGGTGAGGGTCCCATGTCTAGTTTTTTAGGAATAGTCAATAGGAAAGTCCTATGGCTAGACCTTAGGCTACTAAAGAGGAAAAACTAAACCTCAACCAAAATTGAGGTCAACATACTAATTACTTAGATAATCAGTAACTTCCATCCTAAAACATTTATTGTTTTTTTCTATTGCAGGATATTTCATAGCTTTTACAATATTAATTGTTACTTCTTGATCATTAACTCTCATTATTAATTCTCATTTTTGTACATCTATTACAGCTCTCCCAGTTGCAAGAAATGATCTCCAAAAATAATAGAAATCTCTTTATTATCCTCCATATCTAAAATTATAAAGTCTACAGGAAAAATAAATTTATCCACGTTTACTAATACATTTTTAAAACTCCTTTAGGATAAGTGATTGATCGATCAGCTAACTAAAGAGTTACAGTAATAGGGGAAATCTCTCCTAAATCTAAACGTTTAAAAATTGATAAAGGCATAAGATTGATACTCACTCATAAATAACATAAGGCTTTTTCGTAAAACTTTTCACCAATTGCACAAGGTATAGTAAAACTACCAGGATCTTTTAACTTTTCAGAAAGCTTTTTCTGAATAATAACGCTACACTCTTCATTAAGTGCAATGGTCTCACGATCTGTAAACTTCCTTTTCTTGTTTAGAATATCTTTCTTAAATTTCACATAACTTCAGATTTGTTCCAAAGCCTCAATGAAATGAATGTTTATCATTAACTTTTTAAGGATTTACAAAAATTTCTTAAATTATTTGTCTTTATTCTTCTGCTTTAATCATTGAGGAAACGGAGGTAGTGGCTTTTCTAAACGAACTTGTACTGATTCATTTTCATTATTGTTACTTTGAATCTCTTCCTTCTCCTCATCAACTTTAGTTTCTCTTTGGATTCTTGTTTCAATTTCTTTTCCACTTTGTAATTGAATGACTTTAATTTGCTTCTTATTTTGATCTTTTGGATTACTTCCACATTACTCGAAAGATTTCCTGAAGGTTTGTTACTAAGTGCAGTAACAATATGTCCTAATTGCTTTTCAATATTTCTAATTGCAACCCCTTGATTTTGTATTTGATTTCTCATATTCAACATTGCCTCTTCCATCATTAACTTCTTTTCCTTAACTTGTGGGTTAGGGTTAGAGTTAAATCCAAGAGGATAATAAGGTCAATAATTAGGATTTCCTTGGTTATTTAAATTTCTTGAGGGGTTCATTCAATTGTTATAATTATTCCAACTAAAATTAGGGTGATTTTTTCATCGAGAGTTGTAATAATTAGAATAGGGATTGTTATTTTGATTATTAATAGCATTCAAAGTTTCACAAGATGATTAAGTATCAATTATCTTTCATAGTAAATTTTCCACTAATAGTGGTGGTATTTGAGAATAGTTCACTCCAATTTGATCAATCTTTTCTGAAATAGCACCAATTTGAGATGCTAAGATAGATATTCCATCAGAGTCATGAATACTAGCTACTCTCTTAGGATTTACCCGTTTAGAGAGCCATTAAAATTGTTAGTAGTCATTTCTTCTATTAAATAGTATGCTTCATCAAAAAGTTTTAACATTAAAGATCCTTCTGCAACAACATCTATAATAGATCTAAGTGATCCTACTAATCCATTATAAAAAGTTTAAA
The DNA here is from genome assembly GCA_002079205.1 of Phalaenopsis hybrid cultivar. NCBI lineage: Eukaryota > Viridiplantae > Streptophyta > Magnoliopsida > Asparagales > Orchidaceae > Phalaenopsis > Phalaenopsis hybrid cultivar. The sequence goes on along the minus strand of JXCR01146892.1, from coordinate 95,065 downwards.
TTATTAACCAATCTAGTAAAGCATGGTGTGGACATTTTTTAAGGAGATCCTTAAAGCTTTCCCAGGCTTCATATATCGATTCCCCTTCAAACTGACAAAAAGATGCAATATTGTTTCTAAGCTTAGCAATTTTTTAGGGTGGAAAATATTTAGCCAAGAAGTTTTGTGATAGTTCTCCCCAAGTTCTGATAGATCTAGGTGCTAATGAATTTAACCAAGTTTCAGCTTTATCTCTGAATTAAAAAGGAAAATGTCTAAGCCTAACAACATCATTAGACACTCCGTCATATTTAAAAGTAGCACATATTTCAAGAAAACTAGCAAGATGTAAGTTAGGATCTTTAGTAGGTGTTCCTCCAAACTACTTATTTTGTATCATTTGAATAATAGCAGGTTTAAGCTCAAATAAATTAGCAGCAATATTAGGATTTTGAATAGTTAAATGAAGTTCATCTGCGTTGGATTAACATAATCTTTTAAAGGTCTTTGTCAATTTTCATTTATATGATTATCTAAGTTATTCGCCATTTCATTTAAATGTTTAATTTTTTTTGTTGTTTTTAAATTCTTCTAATAGTATGTTCTAATTTTGAATCGTAAGGTACTAAACATTCAGATCCAATATATCACATAAACAAATATAATAAGCAAAGAAACATTTCTTAAAAATACTCTTAATTATATAGTTATATTTTTTATTTGATTTTTTATTTTATGTATTTTTTTGTCTTTTTATTTTTTATCTCTAATTTTTCTAATTTACCAAATCTATTTAATTTACAGTTACCTTCCCCAGCAACAACGCCCAAAACTTGAACAACGAAAATATAGTTATGCAAACTTTATAAATTTGACTCTGCTTTACAATGGTGTCAAAAACTTGATGTGGTATTTTACGAATAATAATGTTAAGCACTTGATGTTGGTATTCAATGCAAGTAAATGCATCATTATCAAGTAATATAAGACTTTCTATTAAAGTTCCAAATATCGATCCCACGAGGAAGGTTTAAATTTGAAATGCTAAATTAAGTAGGAAATTCATATAAGTAAAATGAAATTACTGTCACTAATTTTGAATGTTTAAGATACTATCAAAGCTAAATTATTAAATACTAGCAGAATTTAATTGCAGAGTTTAAAATAGTAACTACTAAACTATGTTTATAAGATGAAGTTTTCTAATATGAAAAAACATCTTTCCCACTACAATGAGTTTTTTGGTGAAATGAGATGAAATAAATGGTTTAAATTTGTATTTTGCCAAATAGGAGCAATTCTAATTCTCTACCCTGATTTAGTGTTATAGAAAATCATTGGCTATTCTTAGGTTTAGGGTCTGTTTGGGCAGCTGCAGCTTATTCAGCTTCTGTTAATAAGCAGTTTATTTTGATAATCTGCTGATGAGCAGCTGATTCAGATAAGTTAGCTGACTGTTTGATTTGTGCGTTTGTAAAATAGCTGATTCTGGATAAATGACCATTCTGCCCCTATTCTGGATAAGATGTTTAGCTATTTGATATGTGTTTGGAAAATAGCTTATCTGTAACTTGTTGTAGATAATTTTTTTTAAAAAAAGTTTAAAGTATCTGTAATGTAAATTGTAATCAATAATTTACATTTTACTTTAATTTTAAAATAATTTAATTTAAATTTAAGAAGAAAGTAAACTCAAATAGAAGAAAATGTATTTACATATCTACGACATATTTTAAACTTAGAAATTCCATTATTTTTTTTTATAAAATTTCATATAATACTAAAATATATGTGCTTTTTTTGTGAGAGCCAGAGTATTTAATATCTTAAACTAAAGTCTTCTGGAAATTAATTAAAGATCATAATAAAGTAAAAAGATAGAATCTAAATTAGGAATTTTAGGCAACATATGGAGAACTAACATGAGAAAAAAAAAATTGAGCTTACAAAAATTATCGCCTAATAACACACACACAAAAATAGAGAGAGAGAGAGAGAGAGATAGACAGAGAGATTCATGGAAAACAAACCCTAGAACAGAAATAGACAAAGAGATTCACATCTTTTTCCTCCCTTCTCCTCTTCTTACCCCTCTTTTTCTGCGTCACCTGCTCCACACCTGGCGTTCACTCTTCCTCCGGTGGACCCGCCTCCTGGCTAGAGGTGGAAGACAGATCCTTGCTCACATCGTGGTCAGGTGATGTCGTAGGGTCCCAGAAAAATCTTTACAAGCTCCAACTCGACGAGGTGCAGAAAAGAAAACATAGAACCGAAAGTGGGGGAGATTCCTCCGGCTGAGTGTCCTCTAAATCTGTGCATGGAATCGAACGAGCACATGAGGAAGAGGAAGCGAGTATAAGGGCTTTAATTATCTTTCGACCAAGTGAAATGCAGATCGTGGGTAGGACCCCGCGATCTGCGTCTAATACAAAAGGAGGAATGACGTTTTGAGGGAGGCTTATAAACGCTATTTCCAAACACATCGGTGGCGTTTTCAAAATGCCACCACTCTAAATAAGCCCTCCCAAACACACCCTTAGTCCCTAAATCTGTGGCTAGGCTAGGAGGATACTANCAACCAATATTTATGTTTGGAGCAATATTGCAACGTGGATAAGCAAAAAGTAAATTGTTGTCTCTAGAAGTGGTGTAGAATATGAATATTGTGCTCTTCACTAGGATTATCTAAGAGAATGTGGATTCAAAGATTATTAAAGAAACTTGAGGTTAAGAAGAAAGATACAATTAAGATGTTCAGTAATAGTCAAGCAGCTATTAATATAACCAAAAATTATGTTCATTATGATAGAACAAAAACATCAAGATTGACTGACCTTTCACTCCAGAGAACGTTAACAATCAAGCTCTTCAATTAAGCTATATTCCTACACGACTTCAGATTGTTGATATTCACACCAAAGCACTACTAAGGGCAGTCATGATGAATTGAAATCCAAGCTTAATTTGTAGAATAAAAATAACCCAACTTGAATGAGAGTGTTGGAAGTACTAAATTCGAAGACTTTATTATGAAGGAATTGATTTCCTTCGAACATAGTACAGGCGCAGAGTTGTAATAATGTTTGATAAAATCATTAAAAGGAGTGGACATTTTAGATATCTCAGGTCCATCGTTCAAAGTGATGGCGATATAAATGGGAATGTTATTAGTGGAATTCAAGTTGGATGATTGAAATGGAGGAATGCATCAGGCCTATGGTGTGATAGAAAAGTACCTCTTAGACTTAAACAAAAATTTTATAAGATGGTTGTGCGGCCTGCAATGTGTTATAGTGCAGAATGATGGCCTATAATAGAGAAGCATGAAACTAAGTTAAAGTGTTGCTGAGATGAGAATGCTTAGGTGGATGAGTGGATCGACTCTTAAAGACAAAATGTGAAATGAATGTATTCGTGAAAAAGTTGGTGTTGCCAAGATTACAAAGAGTCGTCTTAGATGATTTATAGTCCGTTTGGGGCAGCTTATAAGTGCGGGCGGCGTTTTCAAAACGCCGCCATACCGTTTGGTTCGCGCTTTTCGCTAGCTTATCCGAAACTGCGTTTGGGTTTTTACACTAAACGCAGGCCGCGGGCCGACACCTGCGGCCGGCCCGCGGGCCGCGTTTCAGAATAAGCAGCTTATCCTGAAACGCACAAGTTGCCCCAAACGGACCCTTAAACTCACCACACAAACTCAAAACTATAAAGAAAATAACTAACTAATGGTGTGGAATGATGTAAAGTGGCAAGGAGGTGCACGAAGTGGTGCTAGGCGAAGGGGCATCTTTTATGATCAATTTTGGCTCTAAATAGAGCCTAGGGTCAATTCTCCAACAGGTGCATCCAAAAACTCTTCAAAAAGCATCCAAATCTGTCGAATCTTCTAGAAACAGGGCCTGCACCGACACTGGTGCCAACCGCTCCCATTCTGACATCGTCGGTGCTAGAGGCCATTTAATTAAATACGAGTCTCTGTTAAAAGTGGGCCCAATCTGGCGTCGTCGATGCTAAATAATTTTTCAAAAATTCTATTTTGACTCCAAATTTCATTCTTTTTGCTTTCTTTTTGTTCCAAGTCCTAAAAATCAACAACCTAAAATAAAATATGAAATATTCCTTCCATTAAAGTGCAATATCACCAAAAATGAGTAAAAAATATGGGTCTAAAAATGCATATATTTTTGGTGTATCAATGGAGTCTTAGATATCGATCCCACAGAGAAGTTGGAAATGCCTATAAGTAAATTCTTAAGATTATACTGTATACTATAATTTCTTAAAACTAAAAAAATTAAAGTGTAAAATTTGAATATTAAATACTAAAGTGAATGATAATTAAAATGTTGTTGAAAGTAAAAATTAACTAAACTAAATTTTAACTTTTCAATAGTAAACTTACAAAAACTAACAAAGTTTTTGTGATGGAAAGTTCAAATTTAAGAAAGCATCCTTCCCCCTTACAATAAGTATAAAGATTGTGAAGAAATTAAATTCATTTGAAAATATATATAAAAACTGTTTCGTGCCAAATAAGAGCAATCATATTCTTTACCCTCTTCCGAGTGCATAAATAACATTAACTAATCTAGATTTTGATCCCTAATTTTGTTGTTAGGCTAGGAGGATACTGGCTACCACTCTAAAGCTCCCATTACTTCTTCACCTGAGGGCTAACAATCTCGCATCAATTTCCAATCAATTGGACCAAATTGGGGATTTTAATTTGTCACCTTAAAATCTCCAATTCTGCATCCAACAAAGTATATTTTCTTATTTATTTGCACCCAACTCCATGGATGACATACTCTACCATGAAATCAAATGTGATTCTCCTCATATTGTAGAAATCATAACACTTTTCAAATATTTGTTTCTCAATACATTTTAACATTTCAATTGGTCAGATCTAAAATTGAATGAAGTTCGGAGTTCAAATCATCACAACTTTTTGACAATTAAATCATATAAAACAATATTAATTATTCACAAAAATCATATCTCAAAGTAGGGAGAAGGATAAAAAAAACTACTCAAAATTCTTGAGAAGGATACGAGAAAACAAGGATTTCATATATAAAATAAGTTTTCAAAATAAAAGAAATAAAAGACACAATCTATCTCACAATCCTTCCCAAGCAAATCCCTAGAAGTTCTCTTCAATCCTTTCTCTCTTTACAAGCACTCTCAATTCTCTCTTAGAAATATACTGAATAAGAAATCTCTCACATTCCCTCTCCTCTTACAATCCTTCAAGAAATCTCCAAGCCCCTGACTTGTCTCTCTCTCTATCTCTTCTTTTTACCCCCATTTACACGCCTCACTCTCTCCTGTTTAAGCCTTAAACTTCTCTCTCTTTTATAAAAGGCTGCCTCCCTCCAAAAAGAATTCAAAATTTCCTTCAAAATTCTATCTAAAAGTCAACCCTTTTAAATTCAAAAGATATGTCCATTGATCCGAGAGACATATCCCTTCATAAATGAACCTTCCAAAGTGTCTAGTACATTGAATCACTCCAATGGGTGTTTAGAAGAAGTGCCCCATTTAAAATTTGTGCAAAATTCATCTCGAACCATCTTAATCCATAAAAAGTCGTCTTTGACACATCTTGTGCCAAATATGGTGCATCTTGCGCCAAATTTGGCGCATCCTGCGCCAACTCTCTGTCAATCGCCACATCTGGTGCCAATCTGATGCTTCTTGCGCCAGCTTGCTGAAGATTGCATTGTTCTAGGTTTTGCCTCATCTGGCGCATCTTACGCTAGTTCTCTGTAGGTTGGTGCATCTTGCGCCAATCTGGCGCATCTTGCACCAATCTGGCGCATCTTGCGTCAGAATCCCAAAATTCGCTGTTTTCACTCCAAATTTCATCCTTTCTGCTACTTTTGCTCCAAATACCTAAAATTGATATACCTACAACAAAAACATGAAAATACCCTTCTTTAAAGTGCAATATCACAAAAAATAAGCATAAAATATATACTGAAATCTACATATTATTTTGGTGTTTCAAAATTTCCTAAACTTAAATGTTACTTGTCCTCAAGTGACACTTTTACTTCATAAAAGCATATGACTTAGGATAAAGATTAACTTATAACTTCTATTCTTTAGTTTAATAAATAAAATAGTAAAATTTAAGAAAAACCTTTAATAACTTAGATTTAGACTCTAAGTCTAAGAATATTTAGTAATCAAATTTAAAATTTATGAATCTGTACTTATTTCAAGAAAAATTGCAATTTGTCATATCAAGGATACTTAGAATATTCATATGAAAAAGAACTTCATGAAAACTTTACTAATAATTTTACTACTACTCCAATATAAGTTTAGAAAATGTAATAAAGCCTTTTCTTTAAGTTGATTCAAGTGAAACCAATTTTTTATCTGGCATCTCCTTAAGCTTCTCCTCTCTCATTTTTTTCTTTGCTTTTATTTTCTTTTTTTTTTTTTACTTTTAGGGTCTTTCAATCATTTCTTTTCTTTTTCTTTTTCAAGTGAGAATTATTATATCTGGATAGGCTTTACTGATTTTGAACTTCACTATCCTCTTCTTAAAATCAAAACCCTTACCTTTCATCACTTTATAAATTCATATTAGTTTATAATTTTCATAAAGTTTCATTTTTTTCTTCTTACATGAAACTCTAAATGTCTTTACACTTCAAAAATTCAATTTCCTTTACTTTAAATAGAAAAACATATTCTTATCATATCATACCAAATATCTTTAACTTTAGAATTGACCTTTATTATTAAAATTTTTTACCTAAATTTACCATAATATTTATAAACATTTGTCATTTAAAGTTAAATCTTAATATCCCTGGTCATGTTAAATTAATTTTTAAAAAAATTGTTAATTGAGGACAAATAAAATTTAGTTTACTTCTTTTTAAAAGAAATGTTCTTCCCCCCAAACTTAAGTTTTTAAGTAATTTAAAAATTTTTTAGTACAAATTTGAGTTACTAAAAAAAATAGTAAATACTCGAAAATAAAAACTAACCTGTAGAGGATTTCTAATTATGAAACTGTGTTCTGGTATCCTGCATGTACTAACTTTAAAAATACATACTGACTTTAAAGCATTAAATGAAACTAATATATTCTATAAAATTTGCTGAGAATTAAAAATAGAAACAAAAACTAAAAAATACTGAAAATGCAAAAANTTCTATAAAATTTGCTGAGAATTAAAAATAGAAACAAAAACTAAAAAATACTGAAAATGCANCGGGATTTCAATTCCGATGACCGACAGCTTCTTACGGGCAAACCCCACACCAAAAATAGTGCCGACAGCGGACAAGGACATGACTCACCTTGCTAAAGTTGAAGAAAGTTTGGCAGGGGATTCAGAATGGCTCTCGATTGTGCTCAAGGAGAATAATGAGCTATCCGCAAAGGTTGCTTCGTCAGCTTTATCTAAGGCACTTTTAGAATAATGGGTGAATCAATTCTGGTGTGAGACCGAGTTCACCATCAACTAGTTCGTGAGACTAGGGATGGTCAATGTGAAGTAGATGACGACAGTTTGAGGTGTCTGCATTTTTCTATGGTAGGTTCATAAGTTGAGATCTACGAGTTCGACAATCAAAATTCTCAGGGGGGGCTCATTTTGAGTGGTTCCTGCTGCACTGGAGGTCTTTCGCTATGGCGGTCAATCGTTGGTTAGGGTAACGAAATAGTTTATCTTGGTTGTTTCTCTTAGCGTTCCTCTTATTTTCATGATGTGGCTAGTGGTGTTCATAGCAAGCGCGAGTGGGAGGGTGATGATCACCTTTATCTCTCCAATTGTCTTCTGTTAATTGTATCTTCGGTGATTGAGCATTGACGACTGCTTTCTAGGCTTATTCTCGATCGTTAAGGGCATACTCCTATATAGCGATATGGTCGTTGGTTATTTCTAGTAGCTTGACCATTGATTTTGGTTCGCATAGGCGTAGAACATACTTGGAATGTTTGTTTTTTATAACTTGTGTTAGAGCGGTTTGTGCGATCATAGGATCTAGGTTCTATATCTCCACTATTTCCCGCTGAATCTAATAATGTAGGAGCGAAGGGTCTCTCCTTCTTTTTTCTTGATTTGTAAGAGAACTTGGAACTTCATTCATGACTTTTGCCTCTAACAAAGTAGGTTAGGAATAACCTTTTGAATTTGAAGAAAGAGGAAATAACTTTTGTAGGGCGAGCATTGAATAGCAGGACTGACTCCCTCAACGTGGTAAGGAACAAGCGACACTTGATTTTTAATATAGCGACCACCGACCTGAAAGTGGCTACATGATTAGCTAGGCTGGTGAGAGCCTTATACAAATCAAGCTTAGGGGTTTCACCATTCTGGGGTTCGGTTTTAGAAATTTGTTGAGAAGAGGCATTTTCAGCATGACAAACGACTGTGGTTCACATTTTGCATTGTCCTTTCATGGGGGTTGATCCAACGCTATATGGTAATAGAAATCTTCATCCCTTTCTTCTACTTGTTGAGAATTTTGATTGTTGGGTACTGGTTCATTTCACATATTATTGGTTGTTGGCCCATGATCAAGCCCTTGGAAGCTATATTATTGGGGGTTCTGACTCTGTCGATTTTGGCTTCCTCTAGCTAGAGCTTTTTGAAAAGCACCTACCATATGCTCTCTCATCTCTATTATCAATTGTTCTTTCATCTCCATTAACTGCTGTCCCACAATCTCTCTCGTGTTATTCACATCCATTGCATGGCTCTGCGCTACTTGAAAGGTTTTGTTATGGCGTTGAACTCTTCTTCTTGTGAGTGGCAAGATTCCACACTCACCACACATTTTAGGATGTTAAACCTATAAGTATCCACAGAATCAAACCCAAGGAATAGAGTGTAAGGTCGGAAGAGGATAAGAAGCAAAGAGGAAATGAATAATATAACCTTTTTATCATGAAATGGTCTCCTCTTTATAGGTATAGGGGATGTCTGGAGTAAGTACATAATTACGTTCAAGTTCCTTGCCTACACAAAAAGAGGCTTAGGGATATTAAGGTCATTTGTACAATATAGAAACAATTAAAAATATATTAAGAAAGAGTGGTCTCCTCTTTATAGGTATAGGGGATGTCTGGAGTAAGTACATAATTACGTTCAAGTTCCTTGCCTACACAAAAAGAGGCTTAGGGATATTAAGGTCATTTGTACAATATAGAAACAATTAAAAATATATTAAGAAAGAGTTTGCTAGCCAATTATGATGATTTTTTATTATCTGTTTGTGGTCATTCGCTTGATGATTGCGAGCTGAGTCATGTGAGAATGACACAGAGGCCTCCAGACTAAATTAACTTGTGGGCCGCTTTGCCATACAATCCATCTCTTTAGTTTGTATGACGATGAGCCATCCTTCGTTCATCTCGCTATAGTTGTTCTTCGTTTGGCCCGTCATAGAGTTGTCTTTCGTTTAGCAGGATGTGAATTGATTCTTCTTTCATCTACATGTGTCAATCAACATTTTAATAGATGGCAACAACTTGTTAGGATCTTTGAAGTCCCTTGTTTCTTGGCTCAGAATCACTATGTGACATTCGAGAGAACTAATTAACATTTGACACTCTTGTGTGACTTGACCGTGGGTCTCACTTTGTCATGTATCTACATTTTCCCCCGAGATTCGTTTCGTTGAGATCTAGTCATACAATACCATTCAATTCTATCACCTAAACATTAATTTTTGCAAACATTACTACTGCATGATGCGTATTCATTTTTTTTACGACTAAAATTGTGGTATTTTTGATATGGTATGAAAAATTTGTGGTATAAATGCAAAAAATAAAGTTTAGGTGTTAGATGTGAAATAATTTTGGAATTCGATGCTATGCAAGTAAATGGCCCTTAATATTATTTATAAAGTAAATTAAAAAAAATTTAGATTCTTCTTGATATTTTTTGTCTTATAATGTTTTTTTTAATTCAAAATCATAATATCTATTTATTTATGCGTATAAAGTATGATGTGTTACTCTGATCTTAATTTAATTTATTTGGTGTTTACTTTTTAGTAGCACGAGCAATCATTACGGAAAATTTTAGGTTTGATGGTGCAATTTAGGGTTAAATTTTTTGTCCGGACTCCAGACATAACTCGACGTGCAGACTCCATTAAATGTCACCATGTGTGCTACATCGCAGATGTTATTTTTGGGTTATTGAACTGAACCCACGGGGTTATTGAAGAGAAACTCATAAATTACACTCCAATAATCTCGAAATAACACCGCAAATGTTATTTCAGGGTTATTTTTAGGTTATTAAAATGTAATGTGAATTTCTTTTCAATAACCCCAAAATAACCTCTGCGGTGTTATTTTGGGGTTATTGAAGTGAAATATATGAGTTTCTCTTCAATAACCTTGAAATAACCTACGCGGTTCATGACTATTGAAGTAGAATGTATGAGTCTCTTTTCAATAACCCCGAAATAACCTCTCTGGTGTTATTTCAGAGTTATTGCAGTGGAATATATGAGTTTTTTCTCATTATCCTCAACATAACTTTGAAATAACCTCCGCGATTCTACTTCAATAATTCCGAATAACCTCAAAATAATCTCAATGATGGAGCACACGTGACGACATATTATTGGATTCCACACATAGAGATACGTCCAGAGTCCAGACAAAAAATTTTTCCGCAATCTAAGGGTGTAATTAAGCAAAGCCGACTCATGAACCAGTTCAAGCGTATCTCAATTAGTGACTCATGAACTAAGCTGGAGAAGCTAACAAGCTAGTCCAACTCGAGTTGTTAGCTAGTGAGCCGGATAGTTAAAAAAAAAAAACAACAAAAATTAATGTAAAATATAGTCAAAATTTCAAAAATTTCAAAAACTTATTGTCTAATTATTAAAATTATTTAATAAAAATTTTTTAATTTATATATTAAGTGATTTCATATTATTTATCTCATAATTAAGCATCTTATTTATGATTTTATCATAAAGGTAGTATGAATTGATATTATTTTATCTTTCATAAAAAACAAGCTCCCTCATGAGCCGGCCCAAATTCACAAGAGTAAACTCAAGCTTGATTAATTAATTCAATTCAAGCTCTGGTTGAGAGCGGCTTTGAGCTCTAGTCAGCTCGTTTACACCCCTAGTGCAGTCCTAGCCTTTTGGCATCATCTCAACCAATGATGATTTTATGGTAAAACTTTTTTTTTTTTTAATGTCATTCACAAAATTGTTTATATAAAAATTAAAATGACAGAGTGATCCATTTTTTAGGTCAAAAAAAATATATATATTTTTAAAAATCAAATAAAATTTATTAAACTTTTTTTCTTATTATGATAGATTTTGTTCTTTTTCAGTAACAACATTGTATTATTGTGTGCATATTTTTCTTTCCAACGGCTCCATAAAAAAATTCTATTGTTGTGTGCAGATGAAGTGGTAGGTTTTCGCTTTTAACTACTCCCATAGAAAGCTTGTTATGAAATCATGATACTAATATTGTGGAAAAATTACGTACCCACCACATAATTCTTACGTATTTACAAAATTGACACTCAATATTTCATATTCATACTTATAAACCTTGGGGCATAAACATTTGCATGATAGGGCAATTTGACTTTTAAAAATATGGTTATGGTGTAATTTTGTTATGTTGGTAAAAATTCAGTGGCATGCATGTAAATATGACTGTTTCAGGTGAAGCTAAAGGAACAACCAGTATTTTCTCAAATAGACTGGAAACTGAGAAATAATTAAGAAAAAGTCAAACTTCAATAAACATTGCCATATCGATCAATGAAATTACAAAATACACCCCATCTCTCAGAACGTAGCAAGCTCACACCAAACCTTAACCAGCCAGCCGGAGACTTCTCTATCTCAATAATAGTAGTAATAATAATAATGATATTATCATAATTATGATTATTCATAATCCTAAATCTCAGATGCAGCTAGGTGGGATTACCAACCCAGAGCTCTCCCCCACCGCATTTCTACAGAAAGCCTCGGCCTTGTCCTCTCCATCATAGCTCAGCCTTACATCCCTAAGCTCAATCCCACTGCATGGATTGCTCCGGCTACAGTCGAGAGTGACCGCCACCGCCGTCGCCGACGACCCCCTCACATCGTCGAACACCACCCCACTGATCTTTATCCCCGAGTTCTGCAATCCAAATTAATCATACATTAGTCATCTAATTAGAACTGATTAATCACGTTCATTAAACTATCATACTTACTTGTTTTGGGCAATTTTTATGGTTAGGGCAGTAATTCTGGTCAATAATAATTGGGTTCTTTACATTGTTCATTATGGCATGTTGGAAAGTAACCCCTCTCACGAACCCATTATAGGGTTTCGCCCATGTTTTGATCCTCAAACCATTTTCTGTTCCGGTCAAGACCACCGAGCTCACTGTCACATTTTGTACGGCGGACCTGCTAGGCGTCTCGCCCAGGCTGCCAATGGATATGCCGTGGCCGGGCCCACATCTGATATTCTCGATCCAGATGTTGATGGCACCCGTGCCCAAAGAAATACAATCATCGCCCGTGCCGATGGCGGAGTTTATGATACTTGCACCGCTTGTCGTGTGAATGTGGATTCCATCGGTGTTAGGGCTATTGAATGGTGCAGTGATTGTGGCTCCTTCTACTCTTATTCCTTGGCTATACATGATCGACATCTGGAACTTTTCACTATTTTTGACAGTTATTCCACTCAAGAACACATTCTTCGACTGATCAATCGTCAATGCCTGAAATATATGAAACGTTATGGAAGGTATCAATTTGGGTTTATGAGATGGCTTTGAAGTTAACCTCGAATTATTTTACACGAGTACGACCAATTTGAACTATTCATTTTATCAGACAAATCACAAATTTTAAATTGTTGCCAACACAAATAATAGCTCAATCCTAACCCTTAACCAACGAAGGAAAATATTTCAATTGTGAAGGAGTTGTTTTAACCCTAATATAAAATCGTTTATGCCGACATAATTTTTGGAGACAATCACACAAACACAGACATATAGATATATATATATATATATATATATATATAT
>JXCR01146892.1:64757-81961 GCA_002079205.1 Phalaenopsis hybrid cultivar | reverse complement strand
TATATATATATATATATTTTTTTTTTTTTTTTGTTGGAGACAGTCTAAATATATTCATATCTATATCTATATCTATATCAATAGCTATATCTATATATATATTTTTGGAGACAATCTAAATATATATCTATATCAATGTATGCAACTATAAATTTATATATTTTTTTGGAGACCATCTATATTACCGTAGAGCCTGTGGGGCAGTGGTGGCCGGCGGCCTTACAGGCCCAAAGAGATTGTCCCTGAGCATCAAACGTGCCGCCTGAGATAGTGAGTCCTTCCACATTCTTGAAAGTTATCCACTCTGGTGCGGTGCAGTAGCCTNACCGTAGAGCCTGTGGGGCAGTGGTGGCCGGCGGCCTTACAGGCCCAAAGAGATTGTCCTTGAGCGTCAAACGTGCCGCCTGAGATAGTGAGTCCTTCCACGTTCTTGAAAGTTATCCACTCTGATGCGGTGCAGTAGCCGGAGTTTCTAACAATGTTGCCTTTTATGAGCACCTGGACGTCGCCATTGTTACAAGGACCCTTAAATAAAGCCTGGCTCACCCTGAAGTCTCCCTCCGGCACCACCAAAGTCGCCGGCTTTTTGTCGCCGCAGGCCTCACTCCATGCATCCAAAAAAGCCGGTGCAGAGTCACTATGACCATCCGGCTTTGCGCCAAAGCTCAGCACATTATAAGCCGCCATCGTCGCGGTGAAGAAGGAGAAGAAAAGAATAAAGGCGGAGGTCAGTTGAACTGCCATTGTTGTGAGAGAGCCGAANAAAAGCCGGTGCAGAGTCACTATGACCATCCGGCTTTGCGCCAAAGCTCAGCACATTATAAGCCGCCATTGTCGCGGTGAAGAAGGAGAAGAAAAGAACAAAGGCGGAGGTCAGTTGAAGTGCCATTGTGAGAGAGCCGAGAGAGTGAGAAATGGTGAGATAGTATAACGGTTTAAGGTCTGTTATATAGTATAGAGAGGAGAAGGTGAAGAGGGTGAGATTGAATAATTAGTTGGGTAATTAAGGAGCAATTATAGCATTAATTTGAGGCAATTGACAAAATGGAATTCGAAGTGATGCTGAGGTGAGGTTGAAGAAAAAAAGGGAAACATTTTTTTCTCGCTAAACGTTCATGCAAGTCAATGAAATAATTTAGAGGCCATGTGGTATTAAGTTAGTATTTGTCATCAATGTAATAGTATCTTTGTTTGGGATGTCAAAAAACATCTAAAGTTTCACAATAATTTGTGCTCAACTTATAAAGAAACTCATGTCAGGCTCTGCACTTGATTAAGCAAGCTAATATTGAACTTTTGCTCCACTTGATTGAGCAAGCTAATATTGAAGTATTGTTTAAGTTCATTTTCTCAATGAGCTAGCCCCATAGGGCATATTTATTTATTTTTTTCATTGGTTTGAGTTAGGCTTGAATTCAAATGAGCCAAACACAAATTCATTGTTTACTAATAATTTGAAAGTTGAGTTGATTTCAAAATTTAAAATTTCAAATAAGAAAAGAAGGGGTGTAATAGAGTCAACTTGTTCTTGTGTTAGGGCTGACTAGAGCTCAACTTTGTCTACTCCATTGCATGCTTGAGCTCTCATACGATGGGCTTGATCTTTCTCTGTTGCGAAAATAGTGGGCTCACTATAGAAAAAAATAGCTTAAATTGAAAGAGAAACTGACAGCTTTATATGTGTAAAAAATTTAATTTTTATTTTCGAATACTTATTGACAGTCATGAGGGCTGTAGCATGTAAGTGAACAGTGTTTCTGAAGGTTTTGAGATTGTCACCGACAGTCAAAAAGTTATGACATAGTTTTTTTATTCATTAATAACCAACGATATGTCATGTCGTCGTAATCGATAATCGAGTCTGTCAGTCATGTCGTTGTAATCGATAACTGAGTACGTCGGTCATTAATAAATTAGTAACCAACGAACAACTGACTGTTGGAAAGCTGTCGCCAACGTTCAAAATCCCTCATTTCACTCTTGCCCGTGTGCTTAGCTTCGAGAGCCGACCAGGTGCTCTTGGATCGTATTTTCACTAATGTTAACGATTTCTTAAGTTCTTATAGTCAAATCATAAATAATTTTAATTCCAATCTTCATCTAAATTTATATTTAACTAATTCAGTTAGTTTTTTTAACATTTTGAGACTTTCTATTTTGGAGAAATTTAAAGTTTTGATTCGATTTTCTATAGTTTTGATGATGTATCTGATTGTTACATGCTTTGTGTTCATCTCACAAGTCTTTTCTTATACAACACCAAAATTTCAATGTGAAATTTGCATACATAGTTAACAAATCTTATGTTTTGTCTATCTCGCACCAGCATTTCGATATTTAAATATAGAATACTTTAGTTCTTTAAATCCATGCATGAAAATTTGTCTTTCAGTTTTCGAATTAAAATTTTTGAAATTGTTGTTTTTGACGTGATATTAAACTATGTAGTGCAATGTTTGTAGATGTGAAAGTTTAAAACTTTGATATATAAATATGTAGGAATTGTGTGCTATGCATTTGAATGTCCTTTTTTAAAGGCAAATTGATATACCTAGAACATAATTCTTATATTTTATGTATCACATGCCTAAATTCTAATATTCACAACATGACACTTTAGTGCTTTAAATGTATGCATGAAAATATGTATTTTACTTTATTAAAAGTAATAATAGTGTTATTTCTGATGTGATATTAAAGTTTGGAATGTTATGCGTCAAAATATCATAGTTTAGGTTTGAGATATGTAAATACATACGAATTATGTGACATAACTAAATTGCCTTTTGTATATACATGACACTTCGGTACTTTAAACCTATACATGAGAAAGTTTATTTCACATTTAAAATTTGGAAATATGATGTTTTTTATGTAATACTAATGTTTTGATTGCTATGTGTGTAAATAGAAAAGTTTAGGTTTGATATCTATAAATACATAATAATTGTATGCTGTGCATGTAAATTGTCCTTTTTAAAGACAAATTCACATACCTAGCACAAAATTCTTATGTATTTGTGCACCTTGCAATTAACTTTCAAATTCGCATAGTAATTATGATAAAAATATTATTTAGTATGATAAAGAGAGTGAAATGAGAGAACCTTTATATATTGTGTTAAAGTTTCCAAACTCTTCATTTTTTTATAAGTGCAATGTTGTGTGTTCATCTCTCGACATCATTTATTAGAAGTGTGAGACCAATTTTTAGTTGTTTCTCTGCTTTATTAATCAAATTTAGAAAATCTTAGTAATATCATAAAATATAATATCTTCTCATTTTATGCTTCTAATCTCTTCATTTATAATTTCTCTTTCTGTATTGTGCGCTTTAGCTAATAGTAATTCCTCAAAGATATATGTTATTTATGGGAATTTGTTGAACATGATCATGCATGTATAATAGAATTTATCCAGATGGAAAATGAATCTCAAAAGAGTTCTTAAATAATGTCAAGGCTTTTGTATAAGAGACATCTCAACTTCCGACTTACTTGTATGAGGGAAAGTTTTGATGTCCATATTTAAAACAAAGGAATTAATCATACTTAATGCTTAATTAATTCAAATATAATTTATATCATCAGAGATTTGAACATGATTAGTAGTTTTGGACTTTGTATGGCGTGGTTGAGCCTACAGTATTTAGCTCTGCTCCTTCGACGTACGATAATCCTAAACATGAGTTTGCCTCTTAATAGAATTAAAAAATGGTCTTTGATAGAACAAAACATTATTATTTGGGTCAAGTGGAGAAAGAGCGACCAAACCAAAAAGCATCAATGCTTTTGAATTTCTAAGTATGGCACAACAGCTACCGTGGGATGGTTGTTTTGGCATGATTTTTGGATGTTGAACCTATGGAATGAAATTTCACTCCCTTGGAGTACCTCATGACTCGTGAATGCCCAAAAAATCATCCTAGAGCACGTCGTAAAGTCAACCTGTTTATTTTAGGCCCGATGCACCCTCACTAAAGTCCCAACATGCACGAGCCTTGGGGGGGCCGAGAGCACCTCTGCTAGCATCCTGGAGCACCTGCACCTTCTTTAGACATGGCACTCCCACACTAACCGCGTGTTGGACCCTCACCAAAAAAGAGAGAACCCGGCTCACCCGCGACAATTTTGGGCACACTTGCACCTTCCTTTTGGCTGGCACGCTCACGCCAGACTCACACTAGGTCCGCGCCAGGAACCCCAGAGGATAGCAAGCCCGCTGTGACTCCGGGCATTTTTGCACCTTCCTGTAGTCCAGCGCACTGTGACAGACCTGCACTGGGTCTGCAATGGGAACTCGAGAACGCGTCATTCCTGTAGCAAAATTAGCGTACGCATGTGCACGATAGCATGCAACCGACGCGCCCGCATCACGACTCTGACGCCCCTGTGCTTGGTCGTGATCTACTCTGGTTTGATTTTACGACCACAGTTGGGCTTAGAGGGTATTTTTGAGTTTTGAAAGCCTGGGGAGCTCTCCCAAGCTAGCCACTTGTCCAAGCCAACCCTAGCATGCTCAAGGAGCACGCCAAGTGCCCCCTCATTTTGGGAAAGATTCATTTTTGACCTTGTGGGCCAAATAAATAAGCTAAAATTTTCATTTATACTTCTTCATTTTCTTCTTCTTTCGATGGATTTAGGTTTTAACTATGTAGATAACATTGGAGCTTGTTTTGGAGGGAGCACATGAAGAAGAAGGGGGAGCTTCTTGCTCTTGGATGTCATTTTTCTTTTGCTTGGAGAAGGACCATTGGTGAAAAGAAAGTGGGTTTTCAACATTTCTCCGCTTTCATCTTTCTCCCATATATTTTCATCTTACTTCTCCCCATTCCCCATTCCCCATTCCATCCCACTTCCACATTCAGAAAAAGTGAGATCTTAAAGACTCTCCTCTTGAAGGAGAGCTTCATCCCTACAATCAGTGTGGTCAAAGCTTGGAGCAAGAAAATAAATCATGATAGCAACCATCACAGAGGTGAGAATTCCTTAACCTTTTGTAAATTTCAATACTAGTGAGCCCCTAGGTCTGGTTGATAGTGGTAGATGGCATTTCTAATTTCATTACTAATTAATATTTTTTTTCTTAATACGAATGGCTTTTGGAGTTGTGTGTCTCTCTCCTTGTGGGAGACATAAGTGAGGTAAGTACTTGAGGAAGGTATTCATTAGCCAATACGACCACACTACCATGAAGGTATGCACTACCCCAGCGCTTAACACTGCAACCAATATTGTGGTCATCATCCCCATAGGCCTCTACTCTAACACCGCCAACTTCACCACACACTCTAATTTACAACCCTGCTCCTCCTACCATACCAACACCATCAGCGGGTATGACTACAATTTTTTTTTCTCTGACAGAGGGTCATAATACTATTGTCGGTTAAGATGTGTTGGGTAGCATGAGTATCACTTATCAGCTCGAGTTTTTGGGAGAGATGTAAATTTTTTAGACACTGGTACTAATACTTTATATCTTTAATTTAATACAAAATTAATTTTATCTTTTTTCTATATTTTATCCCTCCATACAAACCATTCATTGTAGGAAGGATATTATTCGGATTAAATATGATGCTTCGTACCTATCATGGAAGGATGTCTCAATAGCCACTCGAGATATGTGGTTTAAAGAGTATGACGTACATGAAAAACACAATAATCTTAATTATATATATATATATATCTTTATTGATCTTTTTTTTTCACTGAAATAGTTCTCCTGACACTTTGAGCATGATATGTATATTTAGAGAAACTTTACGAGTAATGGGAGAAACGGTCTTCACAACAAATTGGCAAGGTATGAAAGAAACATTAGTGTTCTATATGGCTCTAGTAAAATGTGTTTGACGCCCTGCATAGAGCCTGGGATGCTCTGATTAACCAGAAGAAGAGTCAGCAGACCAAGAAAATTTGACGCTCTGATTGTGGAGGCATGGGGACCTCCAAACATACTAATGGGGCGTTCCCACATACTAAGTACAAGTGGAGCCTAATATGTTTTAATTTTTGCTTTAAATATTATTCTAAATTAAATATGTATTAACTATTTCCTTACTTTGACATACTATAGAGTTGAGAAAAGAGCCAATCACTATCGAGTTTCACAAGTGTGCCCATAATCAGTAGGTAGACCAGACTTTGTTGAACATCAAATCCTATGCAACCCATGTAAGTCACAAAAGTAGTTATTATTAAATTCAAATGATTATTGAAGTTAATTTTATCTCTAATATTTTTTTTACATTTGTTTGGAGGATTCCTTCCAAAAATTGAAGGAGAGATAGTTCTACTGTACAACAGGATCTATAATCCCTAGTCATGTTTCGTTCGCTTTTGTTCTATGGAGGGATGTTGTTAGAGGCAAATAGAAGGAATGGGTCTATGGATTGGATTCTCAGACATAGGCCTTTGACACTCATCCTTCATTGAGGGCATTCAAAGCATCCAATTCTATCACTACTAAGGAGGATGAGGTTCATAGGCAGGTGGTCACATTCACCTCCAAATATTGAACCCGATTTGTTCCTCAGTTTACCCTGATGAGATTTAAAGTAGAGCTAAAGTTAAGTCATAATTATTTCGATGTTGGGTTAGAAAGAAAACGATAGAGTACAAAATTTAGGAAGAGGATGATGAGGGAACATAGGAAGATTAGGACAAACGTTTCAAAGAAACATGCTAGTTTTCTTTATAGCTATTTTAATTGTTTGGCTAAATGCATTGTATTTATTTATATGTTTACTTTATAAATTCATTAATATGATGTACATCTAATAACTGCTTAGATTAGTAAATTTTAGTGTGTAATGTATTATTGGATTTGTATCTATTTTATGATTGAAGTTGTAAAAGTTTTAATGAAATAAAGAAAGATCTTCACTTTTTTTTTTTTTTTTTAATTTTATAAGTTTTAAACACCTCTCCCACAGATAATGAACAGTCATACGATGGGCTATCGATGATCCCTGGCCTCATCCCTTGGTAAATAACCCTATAAAGTAACCTAAGAGAAACCAATAAATTGTTCTCATTCTATAGTTTTCTGACAGCTTTTGATCTGTCGGTGAGTTACTGATGGAGTCTCCGTGCATAATTAATGGAAGAGACCCAACAATTTACGACCATCATTTATATTATTGGTGGTCAACATATCAACTGCATTTTCATCAGTATGAACCTTCTGCAACAGTATTTCACCAGAAGCAATCAATTCTCTGATCTTGTGATACCTGACATCAATGTGCTTGGTTCTCGCATGGTACACCTGGTTTTTAGCCAGATAAATAGCACTCTGACTGTCACAATGCAACTGAACTCTACCTTGCTCAATGTCTAGTTCCTTTACTAGCCCAACAAGCCATAAGGTTTCTTTTGTAGCTTCAGCTACTGCCATGTACTCAGCTTCAGTTGTAGATAATGCTACAATAGACTAAATTGTTGATTTCCAACATATAGGTCCTCCACAAAGAGTAAACACATACCCAGTTGCAGACATTCTGCCATCCAAATCACCAGCGTAGTCTGAATCAACGTACCCCACAACTGAAGGATCATTCTGCTGACTGCCAAAAATAATTTCATGTCCTACAGTACTCTTCAAATACCTAAAAATCCACTTGACTGCTTCCCAATATTGTATTCCAGGTTTAGCCATGTATTGCAGACTTGACTAACAGCATGAGTCAAATCAGAACGAGTACATACCATTGCATACATCAAGCAACCAACTGCACTGGCATATGGAACATTTGCCATGTCTTCAATTTTTGCATCTGTCTTAGGATACTGTTCTTAAGAATGCTTAAAATGATTTGCCAAAGGAGTGCTTACAAGATTTGTTTTGCTCATCTCAAACATTTCCAGCACTTTCTCAACATAGCCTCGTTGAGATAAACATAATCATCTTGAGCCTCTGTCTTGATGAATCTCCATTTCAAGAATCTTCTTCGTAGGACCCAAGTTTCAAATTCCTGGCTCAATAAAGCTTTCAAACCACGGACATCATTCATATTATTTGCAGCAATTAGTATATCATCAACATACAGTAACAGAAAAATAATAGAACGATCATCAAGGCTCATCACATAAACAAAACAATTGAAAATAGCTACAAGTTGCAAAAGAAGGAAGTTCAAAGATAATAGAAATCAACAATATGTATGCAAAATTTTTTCTAAGACTGTTTCAACCCATACAACAATTTTTTTAACCTGCAAACCAGATGCTTCTATCCAGGTTGAGTGAACCCTTCTAGCTGCTCCATGTAAATTTGCTCCTCCAGATCAACATGTAAGAAAGAAGTTTTAACATCCATCTGCTCAAATGCAAATCCCAAATAAATACTAATGTAAGCACTATCCTGATTGAAGTATGTCTGACCACAAGAGAAAAAATTTCATCATAATCTATCCCTTTCTGCTGTGAAAATCCCTTTGCTACCAGTCGAGCCTTGAACTTCTCCCCTTCTTTTTCTGCTACTGCTGATTTTCTTTTGTACACCCACTTGCAAACAATAGCCTTCTTTCCCTCAAGAAGCTGAACTATCTCCCATGTGCGATTTGTCTGCAAAGAATCCATCTCCTCAACCATTGCACCCATCCATTTCTCTTTATCCTGGTTAGTGATAGCATCTTAAAAAGTGGCTGGATCATCGCTGCTAATGAGAAGTGCATAAGAGATAAAGTCTTCATAACTCAATCTGCTAGGAGGCCTTATATTGGTGTGTCTATGCCTGTCTCTGACTAGATTATAATTCTGTAGATCATCTGAAATAGAATCACCAGGTGTTGGATTTGAACCATTAACTCTCTCAGTTGCTTTTGGATACTGTTCTAAATCCATCTGCACTGCATCTAAACTGGAACTATTCCCTTGTACTTTGTCTTGATTCTGGTGTAACATGGACTATTTATAAAAAAATTGCATCTATGCTGATCAACATCTTCTTTACAATTGGATCCCAAAACTTGTGTCCTTTCACACCTTTCTTGTAGCCCAGAAAGATTCACTTGGATTTTACATCAAATTTTGATCTTTCATCTCCAAGTACATGCACATAAGAAGGACAACCAAAAATCCATAAATGATCAAAATTAACTGGATTACCTGTCCACACCTCTTCTGCGGCCTTGCCACCCAACGATGTTCGAGGTGATTTATTGATGAGATAACATGCCATAGTCACAACCTCTGCCCAGAATCTTTTAGGAAGCCCTTCATTCAGTCTCAAGCATCTTGCTCTTTCAATTAAGGGTATATTCATCCTTTCTGCCACACCATTCTGTTGTGGTGTCGTGCGCACTAAAAAATGCCTCTGAATCCCATGCTCCTCACAAAACTTCTGAAACTGCAAATATGTGTACTTTGTGCCATTATCAGATCTCAAATACTTGATCTTTCTGCTAGTTTGGTTCTCCACCTCAGCTTTCCACAACTTAAATTTAGAGAAGACTTCAGATTTCTGCTTTAAGAAATACACCCAAACTTTCCTAGAGAAATCATCAACAAATGTAACAAAATACTGAGATCCTCCTAATGACGCTTCCCTGGTAGGGCTCCATACATCAGTATGCACATAATCAAGAATCCCTTCAATTTTGTGATTTCCAGTCATAAAACTGACTCTAGTATGCTTTCCAAGAACATAGAACTTACAAAGATCAAGCTTACAACTTTTAACACCATGAAACAGGTTTCTTCTATTGAATTATGTCATCCCACATTCACTGCGATGACCTAGACGCATATGTCATAGTTTTGTACTATCATCATAAAACTCCACAGAATGAACTCCACCTACAACTATACTCCCCAACAGTTTGTAGATATTGCCTGCAGTTAACTTTCCTTTCATCACCGTTAGTGCACCCTTAACAATTCTGATGGTTTTCCTATCCTCATATGCCTTAGGAATAAAATCATTTATGTGTAGAGTGCTCAAGGAAATCAAATTCTTCTTTAGATCTAGAATATGTCTGACATCACATAACGTTTTAACTGTGTCATCATACATCTTAATTCTGACTTCTCCAATGCCAATAATATTGTAGCATCTACATCATCTAGATAAACTGAGCCAGAATTAGTTGACTTGTATGAAGTAAACAACTCCCTGTTAGGTGTTATGTGATAAGAGCATCCTGAATCAAGAATCCATACATTCATGAACTGAGTTGATGAAACTGAAAGGATATCGCCATCACTATATTTTGAATTGTCACTGTGCACCACATTTACAGACTTCAATGATGCATCACCTTTCTCCCGAGTCTGCCTCTTTAGCTTTGGACAATCTCTCTTCATATGATGGCTTCTTGCAATTGTAACAATGAATTGTCTTTTTGCCTTTTGACTTGGATCTGGAATTTCACCTTCTAGAACTTTTCTTCTTTTTCTTCTTTCCACGATCCTGCTTACCGTTAACATATAAAATATTGTCATGAGAGCTTCCCCCTGCATTCTGCTTCCATTAGTTATGAGCCAACGATGCTGCAGTAATCTCATCAAATTTGATAGTTTCTTTCTCATATGTAAGAGTAGTCACCAAGTGTTCATAGGAAAAACGCAATGAACAAAACAAAATCATCGCTCGATCTCATCCTCAATATTCACATCAAGCCATGACAAATCTGTGATTATTTGATTGAAGCCATTAACATGCTGTGTCAGATCAGAATCTTCTTGCATCTTCAACCCATACAATTTTTGCTTCAAATATAATGTATTCGTCAGAGGTTTAGCCATAAACTAAGTTTCCAATTTCTTTCGTACTTCCCCTCGAGATTTCAGATTCATCATGTGATACATAACCTCATCTGTCAGGCATAGACGTATAGTTGTTGTCGCTCGTTGTTGCAATTCTTCCCAATCTTTATCCTCCATGACATCTGGTTTTGCTTCCCGCAAAGCTTTCAGGATCCCCTATTGAACCAACAGATCTTTTACTCTTGTTTGCTATGATCCGAAGTTACCAGTTCCATCGAAGTTGTTATTTGAAATTAATCCTACAACAAATTATTCTGCAAATTCCTCTGCAAATCGTTGATTATAATCTTTTTAAAAGAAAAAGAATGATTGAAAAATTTCCTTAATTAAGTTGACTTAATTAAATTTTCCAGCAAAATAACAGATTTTTTTTTGAAAAAAATATTTGAAATATTTCCTTAATTAAGCTTCCTTAATTAAGTCCCCATTAATTAAAATATTTTCTTTAATTAATTGAACTTCAAAAACTTTCCTTTTTCCCGCAGTCTCCAGGAAAGAAACTCTTAATTAAGTTTTCTTAATTAAATATTTTCTTTAATTAAACATTTTCTTTCTCTAGAGATTTCCTTCCTTTGCTGCCTCCAACAAAGCTTTCAATTTCTTCACCGAAGCAAATCGAAGCCCAGCAGACAATTCGTGAAATTTAGGTCATGCAATGGAGATAAATCAAAGGGAATATTTCTTCTGATTCCCTTCCTCTCCGCTTTCTCCTTCGTGCAAAAAATTCCCGCCGCGCCGAACTCCTGGATCGAAACTCCCGCAAAGGATTCCCTGTACGCCTCCCGCAAATCTGTCACCAAATCTGTCGCCTCCCGCAAAGGATTTCCTGTACGTGAACTCCTGGATCGGAACTCCTGTATCGCGATCCAATCAACGCAAACTCCTCTGCCACATCGCCGTCCTTTCTGTGCCGACTCCTCTGAAGCTTGGCCGAACTCCTATTCGAACCCTTGGAATTCGCCGAAGCCCTCCTTCACGAACGATCTGATTCCCCGGCGGACGATCTTCCCAACGCCACCTAAATTTTGCTTTCCTGCCCTCGAACCAGGCTCTGATATCACTTGTTGAGAAATTACGGCGAAGAAAAAATGAATTGACACAAATTCAGAAGAACACAAAGTTTTAACGATGTTCGACAAAAATGCTTGCGTCATCGATAGCAGAGCGAAGAGTCATTTCAATATTCAGAGAAGGGATAACAAAAATCAAGAATACCTCCTGGGGTTACTAACATATCTATTTTTAACCCCAAGAGTAAATTCTAACTACAATATGTAATTCAAAAAATTACTCCTGTACCGTACCGCGGGGCGTTGCCCCCGCACCCCCAACTCACATAACGTAACTTTCCGATTTGGACAAATTCTTCCGCTCCGCTCAGCTTAATTCCTTCGTTTATCCCAATATGGTATATGAGTCATACCATAACAAAATCCCATCCTCTTACATACAAAATATAATGGGGAATTTGCATTATTGATGAATGCTTTCTATCTTTGATGGAATTCTTTAATGGTATTTAGAGATGCCTCAGGGAATCAATGCTTCCTCCCACCTTATTTATGGTTCAGCTCAGATGGGAAGTCTTTTATCTTTTTATCTTTTTATCGAATGCAGATTGGTTCCGGTATGGATCAATAGTGTGCTGTTTCTTTCAATATTATTGGAAAAGTACTTAATTGCACACCAGTCAGGGAGTTTGTATTTACATATCTATCTTCTAAACCTTCCTTTTCTTACATTGCCATCTGTCACACTATTAACCTTTAAGGGAATGAAATACTCCTTCTTCATGCATAGATAGGCAAGGTGTCATGTGTAAAAATGCAGTCAAATGTGTTGGTTTCATTTGATGCATGCTATCTCTGGGATGGGGATAAATTGTGAAATATTTATTTGGTTCACATGCATATAGTGATGGATAGGATAGGGAATAGTTTGTACTCTTGAGATGAGTGGTATTGGTGCTGAGGGTACTTCACTTTAAGCAGATTTGGACATTGCATTTGTATTGGCTGGAGAGGAGTGGTTTTGTTCTTCATAGCTATTCTGAAGGATCATTTCGGACTATGAATTTTAATTTAGCTTTGGGCTCCATTGATATAAATTGTAATTACTCTCATAATTTTCAGATTATTAGAATAATTTGCTTATCAGTAGACTATAAATAATCTACAGCTGCCCCAAACAGACCCTTAAAGGAATTAATAAATTGCTTGGGAATAAAACAAATTAAAAAAATTTAATAAATCAAAGAAAAATGATAATAACATGAAATAAAATTTTGTACATTCCAAAAAAATGAGAAGAATTAAATAAAAATAAAATCAAAGTGAAATGTCTTCAAATAATTTTTTAAATGAATTTAAAATATTAAATATAAATTCAATTCATAAAAATAATTAAAAGCAACTCAAAACGTCATAAAATTGAAATGAATTAAATCTTGTGATCCCAAATATGCTGCAATTATTTCCTTATGAGTTGAAAATGTATGTTGATTGGGAAACTTGAATTTCCTTATAATTTAACATTTATTGAAAAGAATAAATACAAAAAATAAAATATAAGTGGAAAAAATTTCATGATAATATCAGTAAAATATTTAATAGATTGTGGTTTAATCAACTTTTAAATTGGATTTTTATAAACTGTGCATAAATGTATAAATGCAATTATTGAATTATTGATAAAATTGAGACATTAAAATAATTAAATGATTAATTGGTAAATTGATCATTTGAAATTCTATAATACATTGATTAGAACATTCCATTAAAATTTAAGTGAATTTGCTTGATAAATTTGCATGAAATTTGTTTAAATTGTTAAAAATTAGTAAAATTAGAAAAATACCCTTTGAATTGAAAATGAATGAATGAGACACGTAAAATTGAAAAATCTTATTCAAATCAATTTAAAATTCTTTAATAAATCAATTTCAATAATTACAAATCTAAATTCTCTTAACTTTTAACTCTTTAAATTTACATTTTACCATAATAATGTCACTGAAAATGGAACTTTTGTAGTTTAGGAAGGGATTTAGGGTAGTATTGTCATTTTCATAAGAATTACAAAATTATCCTTATTGCTTTAATAACTCCAAAATGAACTATATATAACTCAAAATCACCAATACTTAATGTGGAATTACCAAATGAAACATAAAATAACAAAGCGCGACAAATATTTTTTAATTTAAAGCTGATATTAGGGTAGATTTGTAAATTTCTCCGAATTTAGAAAAAAACACCCCTAATTACCATTTCACTCGCTTAATGAAAAATATAAAAGTGGTAGAACTAGGGCTGTCAATTTGGCTCGTTGTTCGTGAACAGCTCGTGTTCGGCTAGTTCGTTAAGCCTAACGAGCCGAACACGAACAAATTTTTAAGCTCGAAATGTAAACGAGCCGAACACGAACAACAGTTTGTTCGCTCGTGTTCGGCTGGAAAAAAAAATTATATAACTTTTTATATAACAATATATTACATATATTATTTATATAATAATATATTATATATATTTATGTCTAAGTTTAAATTATAACACCTCATGTGACAATGTGGTTAGTGTCTTTTTTTGTATATATTTGATCCAGGTTCGATCCCACACTTTACATTTATTTTTCTCAATTTTAGTTTAACGGACAAATTTCGAGCCGAACACGAACACACTATTCACGAGTCGATTTCGAACACGAGCCGATTTCGAACACGAGCTATTTCGAACGAGCCAAACACGAGCTAAGCCTGAGCTCGCTCAAGCTCGGCTCGTTTACAGCCCTAGGTAGAACACAACAAATTGAATTAAATTATCAAATAGCAGAAGAAGAACTTTCATAAATTAATGTCAACATGAATAAAAGTGGCTTAATTATAAATAAGGTATTTACAAATATATCCTTCTTAACAAAAATTGAATAACTCTCTCTAGAACACCAAATTGAACGTAGTTATCATCGATAGGTTAAATGAAGTAAGAGAAACAAACTTTTTTTTAAAAAAAATCATTTCAATTTAATAATTTATCATAATTTTCTAATAACAATTTCTTTAATAAATTCACTAATTCATAAAATATTCAAAATGAGCATAAAATAATTTAAGAAATTTTGAGGTTGTTTTGAATTTTATTGTAAACATCTCTAAGAGATTTCAAACATTTTGAAGGTCATTTTAATTTATTATGATTTTTTGAATAAAGATAACATAAAAATTGAAATAATTTTAACAATTCAAATAAAACTAAAAAACTCACAAATTTTTTTACAAAAAAAACTTTTAATTTAATTTGAAACTCAAGAAAAAAATTCATATCATTTTGAAGTCATTTGAATTAAAATAATCAAAGCCTTAAAAATCACAAAAAATATTAACAAGATAATTGATAAAAAATCACTAAATAATCCAAATTTCTTAAAAATTACATGATTTTGTTTATAAGAATGATATTCACTTTTCTAATAATTCATTTGATTTTATAAGCTTTCATAACATTAAATCATGTTAAATGTCTTAGAAAGCTCATAAAACTCTTTAACTCAAAATTTCAATAAAAATTAATAAAAATTTGTAAACATAATAAAAATTCATAAGAATCAGAAAAAAAAAAAAAAATCTTATCTCAATAAAATTTAAAACCAACTTCAAACTTAGACAATTTGAACAATAATAATCATTCTCTAGGTCAACAAAGATTTTTTGGATGACACAACTCATGATTGCAGATATGATTCCTCCATAGAGAATAAACTAACTATATATTTTTATTAAGTAGATCCAAAACTATACGTGTTGGGAAGACTGAATATGAGATCTTGACCAGTGCCGCATTAAAAATTAATTCAATTGATTTCTTTACCTCTTCTACACTCACCAACTCTATACTTCATAACGCACTCACTTATTGGCAGATTGCTATAGCTAAACCAAATGTTTAGGATGAATAAATAATAATTTTGTGCATTCTCATATAGATAAACCAAATGTTTAGGATGAAAAGATAATAATTTTGTGCATTCCATTGCTTGCTAGTTTAGGCTACATTTGTTTGCTTTACATGTTTTAGGCTGTTATAGTAAAATTAGGATTTGCTAACTTATTATTATAGGGTTGTTGCAGTAACCTAGGGCTTAGTTGAGCTGGGTTTTTATAGTTTCATATGCTTTTCTTTTTGTTAAGTCCTTTCTCTTATAGAGACAGGATGTCCATCATAGTTAATCAACTATTGACATCCGAATTATCCATAAGAGGATGAACAAAATGAGTATGATAAACTTAAAAAATGACATTGATTTTTGAATGTTAATTTTAGACTGACGTGTCTGATGTTGGTCTCAGATTGACACCCTTAGTTTGTCTTTGCTTTGTTATTTTGTTGTGTTCGATAGGTCTGAGTAAAATTTAGGGCATTGTTTGTTTCTTGCCTAGATTTTTTGTAGGCTAGATAAGGACTATAATTTCTACCCAAACCAAAAAAAAATAGAAACATATCTTTTTGAAATAAAATGAAACTCAACCCAAAAAAAAAAATTGCATTAACCCATTGCATTCATAACTTAGCCAATCATACATTCTAAAAAAAATTAAAAATTAAATAAAATAGAGGAGGAAAAACTTTACAATTTAAGAATATACATGAAAAGATCACCCTAAGCATGTTCATTACATATTGATTCTATTTATTGCCTTCATTCCTTCACTTATAGCTTGGAAATAGGTGTTTGACCCATGAGAACCACTACCTTTTTGAGTGAGTTCTGCCTCTGCATACTTATTAGCCTTATGAACAAATCTCTCGTACATCATCATCAAGGATGTGCATTCCTATTCATAGCATACTGTTGGTCACTTCACACTAATAGTTAACCTAGATAATAAAATTGGTGTGAGTGTGGTAAGCTTTAAAAGCATTAATTTGAAATTGCAAAAATAAACTCATATTAGGCTTAGCACCTTTTGCATACCATACATACTTAAGCATCTTCATCGTTATGAACAAGCTGTATGACCAACAATTCAGTCTTTGTTTCTGCTTCCCCTCCCTCCCCACTTGCTTTTCTAATGGAGACCTTATTGATGTCCCTCACTTCAAAATTGTTGCCCCTAACATTTTTAGGAGTTAGATGTTTTTTCTCTCTAGACTAAGAGTGGGCTTTATTTTCTGCTTGTTTTTTTTTTTCTGTTGACCCTTTTGTTCTTTGGACTTATTCTATCTTTTATGTTTCTTTTCTTTTTGTGTGGAGTTGTAATGTGAAAGTTGAACCAATAGGTCTTTTGTCTTATTTGGTAGAAGGAGTCCACCTTCCCCACTTTTTTTTGGTACTTCCTATTTTAGTTAAATGCATAGGGAGCCATGAGCTGCTCCTAGCCCCACAAAAAAAAAAAAGAAAAAAAGAATATATATATATATATATATATATATA
>JXCR01146892.1:46709-59455 GCA_002079205.1 Phalaenopsis hybrid cultivar | reverse complement strand
AAAATTTATGTAGCGAAATTTGAAGATACAGAGGGTGAAAACCATGGTGGCAGGGGCACTTCAGCTTCCATTTTTCGGGTTTACTAATTACCTGTTTGGCCGACTAAATAATACTTTGTCCGATTGGTTGACAAAAATATGGTTATGCTGTTTAGGGTTTATGCAAGGGCATTATCATAATATGACAATGGTGTCAGCTTCNGAGAGAGAGAGAGAGAGAGAGAGAGAGAGAGAGAGAGAGAGAGAGAGAGAGAGTGGATTTTCATTAAATTATTTATTGCTTAAAATTAAAGCGTAGAATATTAATTGAAAGGACTACAACCGAAATAACACTATCCATACGACCCGCAATAACTTCGAAAAAACACCCCTAAGAGACTCCAACGAGCTCCGAACAAACGCCCACAATCCATCTTCCCACGCTGGCAAACCAAATGCGAGTAGCTGCAATATATATATATATATATATATATATCGTGTGTGTGTGTGTGTGAGTGAGAAATGATTTTCATCAAATTATTTATCACTCGAAATTAAACCATAGAAAATTAATTGAAAGGACTATACATGATGCAGTTCAAGCATGTTTTCTTCAAAATTAGCTTTTTCTATTTAGTATTTAGATGGGAAATTCACATACATGCGACACAGTTCTTATCTATTTACAAATCAAACACCTAAACTTCAATATTTAGATACGTAATAAAGGATATTTATTATCCCCTGTTCATATCGAACACTGGATATTGGTAGAGTGTGGAAATGGAATATGTTCCATCTTACTGCAATAAATGTCGTATGTTTGGTCATTGCATAACTAAGTGTTTTGTTGCTAATCCTTACTTGAAACCCAACTTGAAAAATAGAAAGGTTTCTAGGAATAGAACTAAAAATGATCAACATATAGATTTCTAGAATACTGTTTTTAGATAATATGTTGTTCGTGAAGCTCATCCAATTTTACATTATGGTGCTAAAGAAGTGCATGATTCTATTGTTAATAATAAATCAGGCATTTCCATTAATGCTGATGCTGAATTGATGGACATAAAGAAACTAATTCATAAAGAAACTCATGAAAAGGAAGATACTAGAAACTTCATTAAAGAATGTTTTTTCTTCTATTAATAATGAGATGGAGATTATTATTAGACAGGAACATGATCAACCTATTAATGATAATATTCTGCTTACCAATTGTGAATGAAAGTATGGTAAATATATTGGAATTAGTGGAAGATTGGTTGATTCAAAAGGCAGCCAGAAAATGGAAAAGCAAAGGACACAGGGAAGTCGGTTATGTTAATCCTGATGTTATTATCCAGTATCATATGGGTGAGGAACTGGACAATACTAATATTGCTTCTTTCTGTAGAATTAATACAAGAATGAAAGATAATGATGATGTTTAATTTTTTAATTTGGAACATCAAAAGCATTGCAAAATTAGATGCGTCTAACAGACTTAGAAGTTTGATTTGTTTTTATTAGCTTAATTTCTTTAGTATTCTTAAACCCCTTGTAGATTCCAAGAATAATCACAAATATCTTAAAAAATTGGTAATTTCAACCTTTTTTGCTAACTCTAATAATATAATTTGGTTTCTTTGGAAGGATTTTGTGAAGATTGATATACTTTTCAATCATGATCTCTTTTATCTGTTATTTCTGTTGGATGTATTAAGCAGAAGAGATTGGAATTATGAAATCTTATTAATTCTTTTAATTATATTTATGAGCCTTGGTTAGTTGAGGGAGACTTCAATCTCATTACTTCTCCTAATGAGAGAAAAGGTGGCACTTCCCTTAATCTGAATCTTGTTGTTGATTTACATAATTCACTTATTGTTGCTAGTGTTTTTTATTTGGGTTTTAAAGAGAACCCTTCTACTTGGAGTAGGGGGGGTCAATTTTTTGAAAGACATTAATAGATTTCTTTCTAATGCGACTTGGGCTAGCTAGTTTCAGATGCATGAGGTCTTTCATCTTGCTATAACTGCTTCCGATAATGCTCCTCTTCTCTTGAAAGATAAAGAGAGCATCATTGATACCAAGTAAAGATTTATATTTCTTAATGTGTGTATTATGCGTTCTTCCTACCTGCAATTTGATAAAATAACTAGAAGACAAATGTGAATAGAAATTCTGGTTTCAAACTTTAATTTTTACATAAAAATCTGACTCATAAACTTAAGAGCTGAAATTGGGCGATTTTTGATAATCTTCATAAAAAATTTGCCGATGCTGAAGATAGAGTGAAATTATTGGAGCTGAATTATAACAATATTATTATTTTTTGGGATATTCTTTTGCAGGTTCAGCAAAACTTGAATAAAAAAATTGCTATGGAAGAAAATTTTTTTGCTAAAAAAGCTACTAAACATAATTCCATTGATGGTGATACAAATTCTGCTTACCATCATCCCTGTATCAAGAATAGAGGAAAGAACAATTTGATTACTAAAATACTGATGGGAATATACATTATAATCCTATTAATATTGAAGCTGTGGAATTAATTTCTATATTAATATGTTTAATGGTAATGGTAATATTCTTTCTAAGATCAATACTGACATGTATCCTAATCCTACTGTGATTAATATTAGGAATCTTACTCATATTCCTACGAAGTAGGAGATCAAAGATATCATTGATGACATGGAAGAAAGTAAGGTAGCTAGTCGTTATGGCTTCACAGTTAAATCCTATAAATATAACTGCGATATTATTAATACCAAATTGGTTGAAGCTATTCAGGACTTCTTCTGGGGTATAAATCTGCCTAAACATTTTACAACATCTAATATTATTCTGATTCTAAAGAGAACAATGTTAAATCTTGAGATGAGTTTAGATCTATTATTTTAAATATTGTGATTTTTAAAATTATCTCAAAAATTTTGGTTAAAAGAATTCAACCTCTTTTTCATGATCTTATTAGTCTTATCAAACTGCTTTTATTAATAATAGGGACACTTGTGATAATGCCTTAATTGTACAAGAGATGCTTTTAGATTTAAATGAAAAAGGTAATTGTTGGAATGTAATATTAAAAATGAATATCAAAAAAGCTTTTGATACTATTAGATGAAAGTTTATTCTTGATGTAATTCATGTTATTGGTTTTCAGGATGACTTTTGCAAAATCATTAGTAGAATTCTCAATAATAATTATTTTATTTTGATTAATGGTAAGGCTTGTGGATTCATTCCCCTTATTTATTTATTATTTCTTTTTATTATTTATCTAGATGTTTAAATATTTTGTTTTCTATGTACCCTATTATGTATCATCTTCATAGAGGTATGGTTGGTATTTCTCATTTGAGTTTTGCTGATAATTTAGTTTTTCTTACAAATGCTAACAAAAGGTCAATTAAGAATGTTTGGAAAGAAATTCTTCAATTTCAAGAGATTTCAAGTATGATCTTTAATA
Source organism: Phalaenopsis hybrid cultivar (assembly GCA_002079205.1). Classification (NCBI taxonomy): domain Eukaryota; kingdom Viridiplantae; phylum Streptophyta; class Magnoliopsida; order Asparagales; family Orchidaceae; genus Phalaenopsis; species Phalaenopsis hybrid cultivar. The sequence continues at coordinate 56,016 of JXCR01146892.1, read as the reverse complement.
CCTCAAAGTTCCATCTTTATTGCTCCAAACATGTCTCTTTTGCTAATAAGAATTGGGTGGTGGATTACACTAATTGTAATAAAGCAAATTTGCCTTTGGTTTATTTGAGCTTTACTTTGGATAAAGGTAGTATGAGTAAAGCTCTTTCCTTGAGATTGTTTGATAAAATTAAAGATGGAATTCTTTCTAGGGAGAACAAGTTTCTCTCATTTGGAGGGAGAATTACTATCTTTAAAAGTATTTTTTTGCATATATTCGCCTTTATGTTATGCAAGTCATGAATCTTTCTATGAGTTTTATTAATAAATTGGAAACTTTATTCAATAAGTTTTTGTGGGGTGGCAATGGTAAGAAAAATAATCACCGGAAAAGATGGAGTAAGATTTGTAAGCCTATAGACAAAGGTGGCCTTGGATTCAGAAGTTTAACGAATATCATGCATATTACCTATGTGAAGCTTTGGTATCATTTAGAAAGAATAATATAATATGGGCATCCCTTTTATTTTCTAAGTATTCCAGCAATATTCATCCTCTTCCGGATACTTCTTCCAGGTTTGAATCTTTTATTTGGAAGGGGATGATTAAAGTCTTTAACTGTACTGAAAATCTTATCAATTGGGATATTGGTAATAGAGTTGTATCCTTTTGGTATGATGATTGGTTGTGTAATGGTGCTCTTGTGAATTGCTATGGTGGTCCACAAGATGCTAGTGTCAAAGTTAATTATTTTTTTTGGATAATGGTTAGAATAATGGAAAGTTGCGGCAACTGCTTATGAATGATGATGTTAATTTTATCTCAAAAATTCCTATCAGCAATGGGAATTATGATAATCCTAAAATTAAAGGAAAAGCTGGTGATACTATTGCTAAAGCATTTTCTAACTCTTTTCAATCCTTTTAGGGTATGGTTCTCAAATGAATTTGGAACTCTTGAATGAAACCTTCCCAATCATTTTTTATATTGAGGCTTTTCCATAAAATTATACCTATTGATGATATTTTAAAGTTGATGGATTTCAAAATACCTTCTTGTTATTTACTTTGTAGAGAAGAGGAAGTCTATTAATCACTTATTTATTAATTGCAAGTTTAAAGAGAAGATTTGGAGTAAATTCTTTGTCTTTCTTAAGGGAATTTGGATTTTGGGTAAGTATAAGGATATTTATAGCATTTATGATGTTTGGAAATCACTTGATCATGATATTTTCTCTAACATTTCCTCTGTTTTTTTTTGGTACTTGGAATAACGCTAAGTTTCAAGATGAAATACCAAATGTTAATAATACATTTGGTATGATCATTGATTATCTGTTTAACCACCTTACTTTCAATGGCTATATGGGCAAAGCTAATAATAGACTGAAGGAAGTTTTCTTTAACTTAAAGATTGTTGATAATTCTATTGTTAAGCTAAATACTTGTGTGGCTTGATTTAAACTTGCCGCTCCTTACATTAAAATTAATGTTGATGGCAGATGGAAGACTAAAAAGGCTAGTGTTGGAGGGTGTGCAGGGATTTTTCAAGTGCTATCATTTGTTGGTTTGCAGTTGTTGTTGTTCCTGTTTCTCTATTGGTGGCTTAAGCAAAAGCAGTGGTGTTTGGTTTGATAGTAGCTAGAAAGTATGGCTAGTAATGCATCATTTTAGACACGGATTCTTTAGTACTTTAGAGTTATTGCGCATTTATGAAAGATCATCAATGGAGAATCAATATTCAGATGAAAAAATTTGTTGATTTATCCAAGAACTTGTGCATCTGGTGGACACACGTGAAAAGAGATAGTAATAAGGTGGCTAATTGGGCTGCTAAATTGGGGAATCTCCTTAATTCACCTTTTATATCTAAAAAGGTTCCTTGGGCTCTTAATCAATTTGTCCAGATAGATTTACTTTAGTTTATTTAGTTGTTTTTGTTGTGTTTTCTTGTGTTCTAGGGTGGGGTGATTTATTTTTTATTTTTTTCGGCGAGAGTAATCTTTGGTTTTCTTTTTTTGTATGAGTTATTTGGGGTGTGTTGTTGGTCCTCTTGCCTGTTTTTGTACTCTTTTTTTGTGTGGAATAAAATTTCCTATGAGGTTTATTTATGAAAAATTATCCCTTCTTCAAATAAACTTTAGGAATCTTAAATGTGACCTAAAGGCCTTCGACCTCGTATTGAGTAGCTTTGTTGAATATAATAATATTCCAACTATATTTCTCAATACCTCTCTCTCTCTCGCTTTCTCCTTATCAAGTCAACTTAAATATCATAACCTCAATACTTATCCTAATATAATTAGGATAAGCTAGATAATGAATTGAATTAGAGTTAACAAATCAAATCAGAATAAGTCTAATTATTTTTTTTCTTCAGTTTTATCGGTACCATTTTCAATTTGAACTAAACTTTTCAATGGCATTAAAGTAAACCCTTAGAAGCGAAAATTATAACAAAAATCTTTTAATTAAGTCAAATGGTTTTTTTTCAGGTTGGCGAAGATTAGTAAGAGCTAATTTTTATTTTTATTTTTTTGTACAAAACATGAGCTTTAGAGGCTGAGTTTTAAGTTCTGAAGGAGGCCTGCAGCGCTCTAAGGGACATGTAATGAGGGATAAGTTCCAAGCGCATAGTTTCAAGAGATGTGTTCAAGGGGATGACTTCCAACTGCGAGTTTCAAGGGGCAAATTCTAGAAACATTCTTTGATATTTAGTTTTAAATGACACTTAAAATAATATATATATATATATATGTGTGTGTGTGTGTGTGTGTGTGTGTGTGTGTGTGTGTGTGATACTAAGATTGCCTCAGTGCAAGTTCAAAGGAACCTAAATAGCATATGAAATATATTTAAAATTTTTGAAGGGATCAGACAACCCCCAAATCTTTTGTGCTTGCGGTATATAATATTTATATAGAGACTCGAATCATTTGATGGAGGGATCTAACTTCTAGTTGATGGCTAAAATTTTCTGCTCTAATCCATCCTTATGGAAACCCAAAAAAGAAATAGATCAATTAGATCAAATTTGGGCTGGCAAGTCGACCCGCACAACCTATTTAATATAAGACAATTAGATCAAATTTGGGTTGGCAAGTTGACCTAAACTTGACCCAAAAAATTACATGAGCTACGATTATAATCTCAAATTTGACTGCAGAAGCAATTTGTTTAAGCTGCATCTAGATTTTGTTTAGTCGGGCTGAGGTCAAATCGTTGTGTCAATTTCTCCTAAGTCCCACCATCGCCATAAAAGACGACATCTTTATTAATACCAACATCGAAATTTGCCATTNCTAAAATTTTCTGCTCTAATCCATCCTTATGGAAACCCAAAAAAGAAATAGATCAATTAGATCAAATTTGGGTTGGCAAGTCGACCCGCACAACCTATTTAATATAAGACAATTAGATCAAATTTGGGATGGCAAGTTCACCTAAACTTGACCCAAAAAATTACATGAGCTACGATTATAATCTCAAATTTGACTGCAGAAGCAATTTGTTTAAGCTGCATCAAGATTTTGTTTAGTCGGGCTGAGGTCAAATCATTGTGTCAATTTTTGACACTCCTAAGTCCCACCATCGCCATAAAAGATGACATCTTTATTAATACCAACATCGAAATTTGCCATTATCGATAATGACAACCTATCATTGTCATAAGGCTAATTCTTGACTCAACTCTAAAGCCAACGCCCAACCCTAAACATCAATGCCCACCATCGACACCAAGCAGACAATTGCCAACAATAAAGTCGAAGCCTGTCTTGCCAATAAGGCCAATGCTCATCAATGCTGACAAAATTGATGCCTAATGTCAACACCAACATTAATGCTAGTGGTAATGTTCACCATCATCTCAATATAGCTAACACGAACACCAACATTGTCGTTGCAAACAAGGCTAACAACATTATTGACACTAGTGCTAACACCTGCCATCAACAATAAAGTTAATGTTCGACATCAACACAACATTNACGGGGAAGTAAGATTGATGGATGTGAAAGTTTGTGTGGTTTTAAGTGTAAACATTTCGGTGATGGCTAACTTCCTGGACTTCCTTTACACTTCTTTTTGGCCATTTGATTTGTTAAAATCTGTTGAATTTTTAGCCTTGAAAGAGATCATAATATAATCAACTAAGTTAATCACATTAGCCTATGGAAATAGAGATATATCATTTAGGGTAATGCAAACTTACTGGGAGAATGATATGATTGGGATAGTAATTGGATTTTTGGAAGTAAGTCTAATTTCTATACAAACTTCTTTATACTACCGGAAGGAGGTAAAGTTGAGTTGTACTCTCGTTTGTTACCTTGATTTTCTTTAAATTACTTTCACATTCGAAGGTCTTATTTGAACCATTTAAGGGGAGAAATTTTAAGTACTCATAAAACCCTTCACTTTCTTTGTTGTTAACTTAGGATTGTTTTTATAGTATTTTCATTAAATTAACATTTCAGGCTAGGATCGACATATGTAGGCTAGAATTTTTCTTACCTAAGTTCATATCGTTCCCTGTGGGATCGACAACTGGACTCCAATCTCGGTACTATTGATACACCTTGTATGCTTTCGTGAGCAAGCCGTGCTTCACAGCACCTGACGCTTGTCACCCACCCCACCCAGCCCCCTAGTCTTCAAAAATGGGATATTATTTTTATCTTATGTACTTTTTAAACGTGCGACATGTTTGCTGTTGACCTNCAAAAATGGGATATTATTTTTATCTTATGTACTTTTTAAACGTGCGACATGTTTGCTGTTGACCTTTTTTTTCTNATATATATATATATATATATTGTATAATTAGATGACTTAATTAAATTAATTTGTTCATCCTTTACTATAAAAATAAAAATAATTATAAAGTTTATCTTTTGGTACCATAGATTTATTCCTATTTAAAACGGACACTGGCTAAGAGCGTTCACCATTCTCCGAGTCTCATCGCGTTCTTATATATATGTATATGTATATCTGTGTATGCGTGTGAAAGCTTCCTAGTATGATATGATAATACATAAAAATTGTGTGATATGCATGTAAATTTCCCTAAATAATGATTTGGTAGTTATATATACTAATGAAGAAATCGGTGGTATTAATCCTGTGATTAATTAAGTAATTTTGGCAGGCAAATTGTGGAGCTGGCATGACATTTCAATCTCAGCCAATCCTATCCATTCATCAGCTGTTATCGTGATCTTTAGGTGGTAAGATTTGAATTGGCCACTCCGTCAAGCTAGCTGGACTCACATCTGAGAAGAAATTGATGAAACTTATTTAAATACATGGAGGGGAAAAATAAACCGTTAATCAAAATTTACTTATTGTTTTATTGCTGAGATGAGTCATCCTTGCACATTCGGTGTGTGTGTTTAAGGTTAAGATCACTCTAATTTCACAAAATAAACAGTCTTAATTATTGCAAGACCTACACTATAGGATTTAGCCAATATAGCATTGACCAAATCTGATGTTAATATGGCAAAAGTCCAACAGAAAATAGTTTTAGCGATGGATTTGTGTCAGACATATGGTCCACAAAAAATGAGAGACAGCAAAGCAACTAATGTCGGATGTGTCCAACACAAACAGTTTAGGTCCACCTTAGTGTCGAACAATGTCAATGTTAGCCATCTTCGACGCAACCGTAATGAAACAAATGTTAACTACGAAATTTGCAACCGCATTTGGCGAATGCAAACTTGCATCGTTATTTGCCTCCACTGTTTTCTGTCGGAGAGGTTGATTAGTATTGGAATGTGTTAAAAAGCCTCGCAATTTATCGTAGAAACTAGCATTGATAATGTCTGGCGCAAACCTATAGCAAAATTTTCTTAAAAATAAAAAAAAAATAGAAGATCAAATTATTACATCTTGCACACACCGAATATCATAAACATTTGCTCAAAACCATCACAACACAAAATATATTGCACAAACAAGTATCATTTGTCAAAACAAATAGAATATCACAAATATTACTCTAAATCCGTGGAAGTTTACATCTAAATACATAATACAAATAAAAATAGTAATATTTTAACATACGCAACAAGAAAAATAAATAAATAAATCCTCGATGGGGCATAATCATGAAAGTCAACATCATTTTCTCCCTCCTCTCCCTCCTCCTCAACCATGGAACTCTGAGGTCACTTGCCACAACGAGCAATAATCTGCTCCACCAGTCGTGTTATAGTGTTCTCTACTTTATGATGTCATTCACGCAGTTGATGAAGCTCCACAGTCATAGTAGTGAAACATTGAGCAATTTTCACATGCTTTAATGGTAATGGTCTCGGCTCAACCTGAGTAGCTTTGAAGTGATTAGGGTTAAATGCAATTCCTTTTGAGCCCTAGTCGTACAATCTCCCCTTCATCTTCCCTACCCTCAGCTTCCACATCTCAAAATCAGATTATGTAGTAGTAGATTGACTACCACAACTAATAGTGGATGTTGGGCTCTAGCTCTACCTCTGACTCTGTGTGTCTAAGATGTGCTCAAACCGATCTTATATAATCAAAACCAAGAAGTAATTCTCATTTTACATTTGTAATGTAAGAAAAAAATTAAGAAAATCTTATTCTTACTTATATTCATACACATAAATAAAGATCAAAGAACCACTGTTGCGTCCCAAGGAGCCAATGCATCCAGGCATGTAAGTTCATAGTGGTGGTAGGCTAGTCAAGCTTCTGAGCCCATAGACATGAAAAAATCATAAGTATCACATATTTGCTTCATTGAATTATTGAGAATTCAATGAAACTTACTAACATTCAATAGTGTTCCGTGAGCAGGACCAATCCACTAACGTAGAGTTTTGTACCCCTTGCTCTCTTAGTCCTCCTAATGTGCTAGTTTGTTGCCTTCTACCTCTACTACTTATGAAAAGTTCACCACTCTGGTCAACTGTGCCCAAACCTCCTCTCCAACACGAATAGGCCACTGTACTTCTTATCAGCCATTGTGGACATATCATTTAGTTGATGCCTACCGTAAACCTCAAAAGTATGTCAGATCTATTGATGAAATTTGACAACTAGTTGAAGGACTTCTATAAATTAAATATTATGCAATTTCTATAAGTATAGAAAAATAACTTGAAATTATAATTGTAATTTAAGTTAACTAATTATACCTTGAATTCCCTAACTACATGTTTCAAGTCTCAATAGAGATATGCTTCTAGTAGAAAAATGAAAACTGGTACTTACTTTTAATGATCTCTGAGATATGCATGATGGGTAGCCTGAAGAGTTGGAACCTAAAATAGAAATATTAGCTCAAAAAATATTTAAGAGATTGCTGAAGTTATTGTAACATAAAAGGTAACTTACAAGTCTTCCTTTAGCTCAATATGCACCCTTCCAGAGGTGTCCTACCTCATAGTGGACGGAGTAGAAGGGCCCTTCTCATTGAAGGAAGGAGCTGGTGCCTGGGTGAAAGATGATGGATAAGTCGGAGGATGAGAAGGTACGAATGGGGCATAATGGTAGGAGATGGTGCTCAAAGAGGAGTAGTGTGTGTGATCAGAGCAGGTTTACAAGGTGCAAGTGTGGCTACTGTGGTGGTGGTGCTGCTAATTGGTTGAAGAATTTATTTCTTATGTGATTGTATATCACCATTGTTGACCTCATTTTTGGTTGAGGTTTAGTTTTTTTCCTCTTTAGTAGCCTAAGGTCTAGTAAAGGACTTTTCCTGTTGACTATTCCTAGAAAACTAGACATGGAACCCTCACCACTAGAAATTCGATGACTTTTCTTATTGACTATTCCTAGAAAACTAGACATGGAACCCTCACCATTAGAAATTCTATTTTTCCTGTTGACTATTCCTAGAAAACTAGACTTGGAACCCTCACCATTAGAAATTATACCCTCTTCTTTACTCAACATGGAGTTCCACATATTGCTCCTAACCTCTATGTACTTAGTAGGTGGGGTCACTATGGGGGAAACTCTAGATGAGTCACCCCNATTTCAAAGTACCAAGATATCAAAATCTACTTCGTCTCTCCTGATGTTGTTAAGATGAAGGTAAAGATTTATGCAAAATAACAAGCTGATCTTATCACAACTTTCTGAGTCTGCTTGGGTTTTTGGTTGGATGTAAAATCGGTGTAGCATTTGGATTGTAAGGGGGAACTCGAATGCAGTGTAGAATTTCAGTGAATTTCAAGTTCACCGTATAGCTCATTTGTGGTGTATTCCAAACATGTAAGACTCAGCCAACTTTCAAATGCATCGCAGAAACTACCACCACTGAGCGCTCTCTACTGCAGCCAGTAATTGCCGCTACTATCTGCTAGCCTCCCGTTGATGAGTTTTATATTGATTTCATTTTACTTTGAATCAAATATAAAATAGTAAATTCTTGCATTTATTTTATCTCTAACGGAACAAATCCAAAATATTTCAAATCTATTACATTTCAGTTGACTAAAGTGTCTAAATAGTCCCTTTATTATTTACATGGGGCCATCTTAGTCCCAAAGATTACAAAAATCTCAAATTAGTCTCTTGACTATTTTAATATGAGCTAAAATAGACCCTAATGAGGACTATTCTAGCCCTCATTAAACGAATCTGGGACTAAATTGACATTTTTATCGATTCTAATAGTTTCCTACATAGAGTTGTGGGTTCATTTTGACATTTTTCTCTATTTCAATTATTATCTATTCTTTTTTCGACAAACCATAAAGCCCTTAATGGAGGTATATTATTGCCATATCAGCCGAAACGTCCTGTTTACTTGTACCGATCAAGCAAATTGCAGCATTTTTCAAGTTCAAACCAAATGATTGCTTAATCTATTGTTTTCCTTTTTCAATGAAAAATAGGATGATATAAAAGAGTATCTGACAGCAAAGGGTGTTGAATGGGAAGAAAGCAGTGATCTGTTGGATGTGGCATCTAAATGTGATGTAATATATCAAACGAGGATCCAACGAGAAAGATTTGGTGAGAGAATAGATTTGTATGAAGCAGCTCGTGGAAAATACGTAGTAGACAATCATGTTTTGAATGTGATGCCAAAGCATGCAGTTTTGATGCATCCCCTTCCAAGACTCGACGAGGTTTAATCAAATTTTATTGCATTTTTCTGATATATTCTTGTCATTATAATACCAAGATGTAAATAATACTTTGCAGATTGCACTGGAAGTGGATTCTGATCCCAGAGCTGCTTATTTTAGACAAGCAAAGAATGGATTGTTCATAAGAATGGCTGTTTTAAAGCTTCTACTTCTGGGTTGGAGATGAAAAGAAGTTTACCATCTTACAGAATTGAATCCAGGG
>JXCR01146892.1:0-44605 GCA_002079205.1 Phalaenopsis hybrid cultivar | reverse complement strand
CACACACACACACACACACACACACACACACACACACACATATATATATATATATATTATTGGAAAGGCGAGCCCAAAGAATAATGTGTATGATTTGAACCGGCCATCTCTCAGTGAGAAATTGTGCATTCAACAATTATATTGCGTAAAAGTGCACATCTATTAAATTTTTTCCATTGAAATATTTATATTATCATAAAATTGCTAAAAATAACTTTTAAACAATCATAGATATAATTTTGAAATTTTCTAAACTAAACAGAGCGTCGTGATTAACAAATTTGCTTCAAGATATATACTTTTAACGGAAGAATAATGAATCATTATGTTTCTTATAACTCCTTAAGATTTTTTCTTTTGAAATTTTGCATGAATAAATCACAAAGTTGATATTTTTAATAACACGCTTAGAGAAACAACTGCAGGTTTACTCTATTTTTTCAACATCTGCAGCATAAGAGACTGTTTGGGGCAGATGCTGATAATCTGATTAAAAATAATCTGCCGATAAGCTAGATGCAGTAGTTATTACAAATTTTTATTTTTTGGAAAAACCAAACCGCAATCAGAAAGCTGCCACCGCAGTAGACAGGTGCGGTATGAAAACGTTGTTTTTAGTATTTTAAAAACGCATAAACTGTCAAAATGCAGTTTATTCAAACAGATCATGTGAGTTTTCAAAACGCTACCGTACCAAATAAGTTCTCCCAAACGGCCCTTCAGTGTATCAAATTTTTACTAGTAATAAAATTTTAAAACATCATTTTCTGAAGGTTTCGAGTAAATTTAATCCCACATTTTCACACAATCATATGCATTAGATCTCATATTCAAACTTACAATTAAGCTAAAACACGCAACACTAGAATGTTTCTACATTTTAGGCTTAGATCAACATGAGTAGGGCAGACATAACTATTTTGACAAAAAAAAAAAGAAATAGAAGGGTCGGAAAAAGATTTAAAAAAAAAACTTTACATGAGTCATTAATTTTAAATTTCTTCATTGAAAAGACCTTTTTTTATTAAATACTATAATCATCAAAAGCAAAAAAAGTTGGATGAATCAAAACAATTAAGTCCACATGAACACCTAATGCAAAAATGAATTTACACAAACATGTCCATAAAAGAACAAAATCGTAGCAAAAAAATAAAAAAAAACAAAAAACAAAATTCTTGTTACAGAAACAGATCAGAAACCCCTTCAAGAAAAAGGGAAAATTATGGGAATAACTGAAGCCAACTTCGAAGAACCAACAGTAATTTCTGCTTATCCAGTAAACAGACCATATGTCTCAGCTGTCTGTTAACTTCAATGGCTGATTTTTCACTGATATCCTAAAGAACATCCATGGGAATCCTAGTATCCCAAAGTATGATTTTGTACGAAGGATTCTTCTTCCTAATAATGCTTGATTGTTTTCTTCCTTACCAGATATTTTCTTTTATGAGAAAAACGATGAAGTGATTCCCTAGCTCTTTGTAGGGTAATCTTTCATGGAGATTAACTCAGCTCATATTAAAAGAGTTTGAGANTCTCTACTCAACTTGAAGTTCCACATGTTGGTCTCAACCTCTAAATACTTAGTAGATGGGGTCACTATGGGGAAACTCAAGATGAGTCACCCTTAGGACTGCTGACCTTAAGGTTAACCCTGGGTGTTGGTCTGGAGCTAATTCACTCACTACACTCATCTACACTCACAAACTCAAATTTCTAGCCTAGATCCCTTGATCTTTTTGGGATACTCATGTAGATGGTCCCCTAAACCTACCAGCCCTAGGGTTATGGTTTGGCTAAGACCACTATGTAGAGGACCCAAAATGGGGTTTCCACTGGTCCATGGCTTTTTGGTGATGGTTGGTACCTTAAATCTATCAAAATACCCATCTTGGCCTTTTACCCCTAAAACAACCCAAATTACCAAAATACCCCTCCATAGCCCAAAATTCTAAAAATTCTCAAAAAATTTCAATAAATCTTAAATATTCCCAATTTCATTTCTCTCAACTACCACATGACCCAATTTGACCATCTTTAACTAAAATCCCCAAATTTGCTTTTAAGGGCCCAAATTTCCCCAAATTCAACCCAAATGTCCATCAATTTGACCTCAATTGACCCCAATTCCAATCCTAAACTCAAATTAACTTTTGATATGACTAAACTAAACCAAATCCAAGTCTAATTGGCCCATGATTCAAGCCCAATTTTGATATGGGTCGAAACCCCAATTTTGACCATATGACCTAATCTCACCAAATTAAACCCATACCCTAGTTAATTGGCCCAAATTAATGTTGAAAAATCCCCATAACATTTGTATACATCAAAATCAACCATCAATTGGCCTTGTTGAAGTCTCAAATCCATTTGATTTTGGCCTAAATCCAAAATTCCCAAATTTAGCCCCAAATTGGCTAAGTCCCCAAATTTCACCCAATTGATTGCCTTAACCTCCAAATTGGCATCTAATTAATGTTGAAAACTCTTCATGAGGTCTATATTGACCATTTAAAGTAATCAATTTGGACTTATCCCAAGGCTAACCCAAGCTAGACCCAAGCCTAGCTCAAACCAACCATTTACAATAATCAATTTGTACCTAGCCCAAGGCTAACCCAAGCTAGACCCAAGCCTAGCCCAACATGACCAAAATAATTTAGACCTAGCCCAAGGCTAACCCAAGCTAGACCCAAGCCTAGCCCAACATGACCAAATTGATTGAATAAAATTCCTTCAAATTGACCTTTCAATTGAACTCAAAACCACTTCCATCCTTCACCAAAGTTGTTCATTATCCCTCAAATTGACCCTCCAATTGAGCTCAAAACCACTTCCATCCTTCACCAAAGTTGTTCCCTATGATCATCTAAGGTTAACCCAAGCTAGACCCAAGCCTAGCCCAACATGACCAAATTGATTAAAGTTCAAAATTTTTTCAAATTGACCTTTCAATTGGGCTCAAAACCATTTCCATTCTTCACCAAAGCTGTTCCTTGTGAAATTGACCTTTCAATTGGGCTCAAAACCATTTCCATTCTTCACCAAAGTTGTTCCTTGTGACAGCTAGACCCAAGCCTATCCCAACATGACCAAATTGATTAAAGTTCAAAATTCCTTCAAATTAGCTAGACCCAAGCGTAGCCCAACATGACCAAATTGATTAAAGTTCAAAATTCCCTCAAATTGACCAAGACCCAAGCCTAGCCCAACATGACCAATTTGATTAAAGTTCAAAGTTCCTTCAAATTGACCCCCAGCTAGACCCAAGCCTAGCCCAACATAACCAAATTGATTAAAATTCAAAATTCCCTCAAATTGACCCTTTTTGAGCTCAAAACCACTTCCATTCTTCACCAAAGTTGTTCCTTATGATCATCTACACCAAATGTAACATTTATTTGGGCCAATTGACATGGTTAACCTAGCCCAAACCCAAGACTGGTCATTTGCACCCATTTGGACTCATGCACTAAATGTGACCTAACCACCTTAAAGTCATCAAATTAACTCCATCACAACCATTAGTTGGACTTAGTGACCAGTCAAAACACCCTGAAATCACCTAAATCAAGCCATGGATTTTATTTCCAAAAATGCCATGAAGTCCCCCAAATCAAGGGATATTATTTCCAAAAATGCATGTGCTTAAGATATCCTTACCAAAATTAGGTATTATTGCAATAAATTGTTGTGACATATTCCCATGGGTTCCCTGACCTCCTAGCCACCTCCCCTCGGCCGACCAGCTGGCCTAGTGGCTGAAAAAGCTCAAAACTGAGAGCCACCCCCATGGAGCTTCACCCAAATGAAACCTAGAGGCTAGCTCATGCAAATCAAACTATGGAGCTCCTCTGCCCTCCACCTAAGCATCACATTACACNTTGCTGTGATGGATTCCTCTGGGTTCCCTGAGCTCCTAGCACCTCCCCCTGGCCGGCCGGCCAGCCTAGTGGTCGGAAAAGCCCAAAACCAAGAGCCACTCTCATGGTACCTCACCCAAATCAAACCTAGAGGCCAGCTCATCAAAATATACCTATGGAGCTCCTCTGCCCTCCACCGAAGCACCACAATGCACCCAAGCTTATGCCTTGAGAGCCACCCTATGACCATTTTTATAAAAACTCACCTCCCACGACCATGGGAGGTGTGCTGAAATTTCCTTAGGGAGACCTCTCCAAACTTCACACAGAGCTTCCCTAAGATCCCCTCAGTGCATTCCAACCATTTTTCCTCACCCATCCCCATTGCCGGAGCTCAATTTTGAGATTGAAACCTTGCCGAAAACCAGGACAGAACCCAAAACACCTCCACAGTCCACCAAACTCAAATTAACTTCACCCACACCTTCACAACAGTGAAAGAAGCTAAAACCCCATCAAATCCCCATTCCACAGAGCCTCTACCATAGCTCTAGACCAACACCCAAATTCGTTANGGGAGACCTCTCCAAACTTCACACAGAGCTTCCCTAAGATCCCCTCAGTGCATTCCAACCATTTTCCTCACCAATTCCCATTGTTGGACCTTAATTTTGAGCTTGGAACCTTGCTGAAAACTAGGACAGAACCCAATGCACCTCCACAAGCCACCCAAACTCAAATTAACTCTACCAACACCTTCACAATAGTGAAAGAAGCTAAAGCCCTATAAAACCACCCTTCCACAGAGCCTCTACCATAGCTCTAGACCAACACCCATATCTGGTCGTGATTGAATCGATACCTAGGCCTTACACCATGACCAAGGACTCAATCCCTAGCCTCTTTAGATCATAACGAGCGTGCCAAGACCCTCTGATTGAAGCTTCACTTCTCAGAGCAAAGGTATAAAACCTCACCTCATCCCAAGCCTATTTCGAATCTCCATTTAATTAGACTTAATTTAATTGCATGATTACCATATGGATGTGTTTGTCTCACTTAAACGAGTCCATAGGACCAAACCCGAGGTGATTTAGTTGAGTCTAAGCTAACGATTTAAAGAAGTCTTAAGAAAGTGTCCACACCATGCTATACCAGTTTGGTTAATAATTCAAACCTTTTATGATGAATGAATTGGTTCTCCTAGATCTATTATCTATGCCACTGTAATAATTCAAACCTTTTATAATGGATTAATTGGTTCTCTTAGATCTATTATTGATGTCGCTGCTAGGTTAATAATTCAAACCTTTTATAATGGATTAATTGGTTCTCTTAGATCTATTATCGATGTTGATGTTGGTGGTTCATTGATGTCAAAACATCTCTTAGATCTATTATTGATGCCGTTGCTGGTGGTTCATTGATGTCAAAACCATTTCATGACGGGAAGAGATGGCTACCAATAATTTTCAATGGCCTTCTGAGAGGGTGAATCCAAAGAAAGTAGCAAATATTCATGAAATAAATGCATTTAANAACTTTGTGTAGAAAAATCACAAAAATAAAATAAAAATACCCTCTTATTCAGTGAACAGAGGAGAATAATGTAAAATAATTTTCAAGTCCATTTGGTGCATATTTTATTTTTAATTAATTAAATACTATTTTAAATCATTTGATTCACCATGCATATTGACACATCACCTTGGCTTGAAATTTTGACATATTGTAGCCTCTGTAAGGGGAGATATTCTCTAATTTTGCCAAAGTCAGAAGAGATTTCTGTATAGAGATTCATATTTTACAAATTCTTCACATCATTTCCTTAAAATAATCATGGAAATTAGCATATTGGTTATTAAATCCCAAAAAAAATTTTATCATTTCCTTGAAATAATCATGGAAATTAGCATATTGATTATAAAATCCTAAGAAAATTTTGGAAGGTCTACCATGACTAGGAAAACCTTTGAAAATAATTTGATGGGTCAAATCATTTAAAACATCCTTAAATTTTTTAAATACTAAATCACTAGAATAATTAATTTTGTAAAATATAAATATTTAAATGACTTGATTTTTAATCTTTATTGTAATTTATGATCCAGAAAACTCATCATAAAAATTTCAAAATATTTTGAGTTCATTTAATAACTAAATTGATTTTTAAAGATAAATACTACTCTTAACACTTAAATGATTTTTAAAAATCAAAATATAACTCAAAAAATTAGGAAACTTAGTTTTTTGATTTCTCTTTGATCAGGGATATTTTATAAAAATAAAATAATATTTTAAAATAAAAACTTAATTTTTGGCTTATTTTAAGTATTTAAATAATTAAAAATTCATAAAAATCATAAAAATAATAAAACTCATGGAAATGTTCTAAATTATTTCATAATCACTTAAGAACAATATAATTAAAAATCCATAAAAATCATAAAAATAATAAAACTCATGGAAATGTTCTAAATTGCTTCCTAATCACTTAGGAACAATCAGAATATTTTTTTCCTGATTTTCTAAATAAAGATATTTATTTTCAAAGCTTAAAAATAATTTTTTTAATATTTTTCCTGATTTTCTAAATAAAGATATTTATTTTCAAAGCTTAAAAATAATTTTTTAATGAGGCTAAAAATGAGTTTTCACTAAAATAATTCCGATAAATAAAGGAAAAATTAGAAAAATATAAAAGTTTCTCCTTTGAGTTCTATGACCTTAGAGAGATTTTTAAAAAATATAAAATTTAATTTTCACCACCTAAAATGAACTTAAAATAATTCTAATAAATCAGAGAGAATTTAAAAAATCATGAAATTTGGTCCAAAGGCTTCTCTAGTCTAGGTATATGTCCAGTAAAAATTTCAAGGGATTATAATTTACCTTGGTCAAGTTAGGAATTTTCTTTGAAAAATCCTATTCTTGCATTAAAATAATTATGTAAGTTAAATTAAATTTTGAAAAATCACATTTTCTTCTCTGATGTCTCAATTGACCCATGAATGAGGTATGATAAAAATTTTGAAGTACACATTTTCTCCTCTGATGTCTCAATTGACCCATGAATGAAATAGGATAAAAATTTCAAAGTCATTGAAATTGAATTTGACAAAATTTATGAAGTGTTAAAGAGCCTTAGGGGCAAATGTGTAATTTTGGAAATTTTGCCTTAATTAACATTTAGGATTAATTCAAGGCTTAGGGGCAAATGTGTAATTTTGGAAATCTTGCCTTAATTAACATTTAGGCTTAAGTCAAAGAGTAGGGGGAATATGTGCAATTTTGGAAATCTTGCCTTAATTAACATTTAGGCTTAAGTCAAGGAGGGGAATGGGTAACCTCTGATCTTAAATAATTTATTTGATGCTTAGCCTTAAAATTAACATTTAGGCTTAATTCAAGGAGGGAAAATGGGTAACCTCTAATCTTAATCAATTTAATTGATGTTTGAAACACAAAGGGGTTAATTGGTAGAAATCAATCTCCCTTACTCAATTTAGATTAATAAATTCCTAAATTATTAAAGTTTGGAAGTTTATTAAGATTAAATAATCCCAATTAAGATTAATAAATTTCTAAATTATTAAAATTTGAAAGTTTATCAAAATTAAATGATCCTCGTTAGGGGTATGAATTTTGAAGTCAATAACTAATCAATTTAATACCCCTATTTTGATTTTCAACAGAAAATTCAAATTATGAATCATGACCACTTAAAGCTTAACCTTTTCAAAACTAATTAAGACACTCATTTACCAAATCATGAATCATACACCTAAAGTTTAACCCTTTTCAAAATTAATTAAGACACTCACTTAGGCCTTAAGGGCTTAATGGTGACTTAGGCTAAATCAAAATTGACCAAAAACAAAAAATGATTAGAGAAATAAACATAATTATATCGAACATCCTTGAAACACCACTAAGCCCAATTAGGATTAAAATTTGGCTAAGTGTTCAAATTACACTAACTTGCCCCTTTAAGGGTCTTCACCCATATAATTCTTAAATTGAATGACAAATGATAATTACCCATTTTCTTAGGGATAATTGAGACATCAATGTTCACTCAGTGATAAGGATACTTACAGGATGAACCATTAAGCAACATAATGAGTTTAAATGGACTCGAGGCTTTTCACTCGTTGGTGAGAGAGAGGCATGGACCTGCTTTCCCCTCTTAACTTGTTGGATACCTCAGAGGCCTATTAAAACTTAATATGCTTCTCTCAATGAAGCTCATCCTTAATTAAATATTTTAAGGCTCACCATGATATGGACAAGGTTCTTCGCTCAATGAAATCATCCTTAATTAAACTTTTAAGGACTCACCAAGATATGACAGAGAGTTAGGAAAATTACCAAAATTTTACCTTTCCTGCTCTTCATAAACTGCCTTAACATGCATTTTAAGTTTCAGGTGGTGGAGCGAGAAGACTCGCCAGGTACGCTTTTACAATTTATAGCACCATCTTTCTTCTGCCATTTTCTTACACGTTTCATTCTTGCATTTACCTACATAAACTTGCATGTTAACCTTAACCATAACCCAAAACCAAAATTAAAAATCAACCAAGATAGAATTCTACGCCACAACATTCAAAATATAAAACAACTCAAAATTTAATCACAAACATTACACAAAACCACAACTTCAATNTATAAACCCCCTCCTCCTCCCGAGCTTATTTTGATTCTCCATTTACTTAAGCCTGATTTCATGGCATGTTAACCATATGGATATGTTCGTCTCACTTAGACGAGTCCATAGGATCAAACCCAAAGTGATTTGGTTGAGTCTAGGCTGAGATCTTTAGGTTTTAGTGTGGACGGGCACGGGATCATTCCATCGGGGACGATGACGGGGAGCCGTTCGATCAAGCGTATATCAAATTGACGGGGAAGATCGAGTCGGACAACGCTTCGGGACATAAACAGCGGNCTCTAATCAACTTTAATATGCCCTCATAAAATTTAAATAACTTCAACCATAGGGCCTCCTGATTTGATATTATAACTTGACACATTAGATAAGTCAAACTCGTCGCAGCAGGAGCTTGGAGCTAGCATGGTGGGTAGCAGGACCATCTTCAACAACAAAACATGTCTTCTCCAGCTAAACCAATCTTCCTTCCTTAGACTTAAACAACAAAGCCATAGAACTTCGAGGTTGCTTGCTTATGCAACGTAAATCCTCACCTTATCTTTAGGCCTTTGCATAGCCTTGCTATACAATATACGCCCTAACTCGTCTTAGGATTCTGAGGTTGTCGTTTGTCATAACCTAAATCCTTACATGCTATTTGTGTCATCATTTCACACGAATGTAAGCCCTAACTAATAAAATTTACAGGATGAAACACATAAAATATTTCTCCTCAAAACTGAAGCCAAACATTATGATAGCTTGGGAAGTCACCGGGAACACCTAAATATTTCTCCTCAAAACTGAAGCCAAACATTAGGATAGCTGGGGAAGTCACCGGAATATTTCTCCTCAAAACTGAAGCCAAACATTATGATAGCTTGGGAAGTCACTGAGGTTCTCCTTAAGACCTAAATATTTCTCCTCAAAACTGAAGCCAAACATTATGATAGCTTGGGAAGTCACCAGGGTTCTCCTCTTACTTCTCCTCAAAGTTGAAGCCAAACATTAAGATAGCTTGGGAAGTCACCGAGGTTCTCCTCTATTTCTTCTCAAAACTGAAGCCAAACATTAGGATAGCTTGGGAAGTCACCAGGGTTCTCCTCTGAACTCAAAACTAAAGCCAAACATTAGGATAGCTTGGGAAGTCACCAAGGTTCGCCTCTGGATCCCCACATCCCCTAGTTCTTCTTCCTTTGGATTCTACAATAAAATGTTCCAAATTTGAACCAATCCTATCCCCTAGTTCTTCTTCCTTTGGATTCTACAATAAAATGTTCCAAATTTGAACCAATCCCCATTCACCCCTAGTTCTTCTTCCTTTGGATTCTACAATAAAATGTTCCAAATTTGAACCAATCCCCTTCCACACCTCTACGGAAGCCAAACATTAGGATAGCTTGAGAAGTCACCGAGGTTCTCCTCTGGATCCATGACATCCTTGAAGCCAAACATTAGGATAGCTTGGGAAGTCACTGAGATTCTCCTCTGGATCCATGACATCCCTGTCCTTCTTCCTTTGGATTCTACAATAAAATGTTCCAAATTTGAACCAATCCCCTTTCACACATCTACGTCCGATTTCGTTGAAGAGCCATACCCTTTGAAACTCCTTGAAGATAATATTTCCTGATTTTTATCGAGAGTCTTCTTAGGTGAATATAAAATGTTCCAAATTTGAACCAATCCCCTTTCACACCTCTACGTTCGATTTTGTTGAAGAGTCCTACTCTTTGAAACTCCTTGAAGATAATATTTCCTGATTTTTATCGAGAGTCTTCTTAGGTGACTTTAGATTGAACCAATCCCCTTTCACACCTCTACGTCCGATCTCATTGAAAAGTCCTACCCTTTGAAATTCCTTGAAGATAATATTTCTTGATTTTTATCGAGAGTCTTCTTAAGTGACTTTGGTCATTTAGGATACAATTAAATATAGGGGCTTGCCCTTATAGGAAACATGTCTGAACCCAGCTTAATATAAACCATATTTAATCATTTATATTAAATTTATATGAAGCATGTCCGAACCCAGCTTAATATAAACCCTATTTAATCATTTATATTAAATAGAATGTAATTAACTATAGGGGCTTGCCCTTATAGGAAGCATGTTTGAACTCAGCTTAATATAAACCCTATTTAATCATTTATATTAAATAAGAATAGGAAGCATGTCCGAACCCAGCTTAATATAAACCCTATTTAACCCTTTATATTAAATAGGGGTTTGTCGGCAAATACAAAGGTTTCACAGACCAAACGGACGTCATACTTTCCTTAGTTTATTTGGTCATGTCTGAACCCAACTTAATATAAACCCTATTTAATCCTTTATATTAAATAAGGGAACTTGTTGGCAAATACAAAGGTTTCGCAGACCAAACGGACGTCATACTTTCCTTAGTTTATTTGATCAAACCTCATCCAAAGGTTTTGCAGACCAAACAGACGTCATACTTTCCTTAGTTTATTTGATCGAGCCTCATCTTCAATCCCTGTGTTTATCCTTCGGGATAGATACAGGATTTGAGGTGCAGTGCTCTTTCATTTTAAACTACAAAAAATATGAGGTCAGTTTGATTTCATACCTCAACGACCTTCCGAAGCGGGCGACCGGATTTTGATTCCGTTGACCGATAGCTTCTTATGGGCAACCCCACAACCAAACTATCCCCGAAATAACGCTGACAACCATTAATCTCAAAATATTTCTATCTGAAAGATTGGATGCATCATTTAAGAAAAAATAAACAATCCAGAAGGATAGAAATGTTACCTTGAAATGAATCAAACTAATATGATCAAAAAAATCCCTAAGGATTATGGGTTTATTGAAACAGAAAATTTTCCTCTATCTTACAGGGGTAAGACATGATTTATATTATTCTTATGTCTATTATCCTTACGATGGGTAGCCCATATCATTAATTACACCTCAAGAGTTGTGGCTTTCAGTAAGACTTTCAATTAAAGTGCTTGTTTATATCATGCTTGATTATTTGATGAGAAGTATATGTAGGATTGATGTTCTAAGTCTCAGATTGATAGGCTAAGGTTTTGAAACATTTTACGAGGAATGGATGGGTTGAGACTTACAATTCAATGTTGATGTGGACTAAGAAAATGGTTAGCCAACTTTTTAAGAAGAAGGCTTAGCTTGGGGATTGTAGTTGCAAATTTGATTTGGATTATTTCACTTAAGTTAAGAGCTTGATTCATTTAAAGGATTATTTTGAGTATTTTAATTTTTATTAGGGTTTTTTTTATATTATATTAGTTGCCTGTTTGAAGTGTGTTTTATTTATTTAATTTTTTTTTGGAAGTTGCTTGATTTGGTTTGATTTTGCCTCTTCATATTTACTTGTTTACTTTCTTGAAATTTATTAAGGTTATTTGAAATTTATTTTAATGTTAAATAAAATTATTATTGGTTAGTTATTGAGTAATTTAAAATTTATTTAAAGGTCACTTAAGATTTATTTAAGGTTTATTGAAGTGTTAAAGTTTCTCTTTAAATTATTTGATTGGTTTAGAGGTTATAAAAATTTTGTTTTAATTTGTTTTAAGGTCATTAAAATTTGATTATGAGTTTATTTAAATTATGTCAAGTTGTTAAAGCTTCTTAAAATTGTTAAAGTTCATTAAATTGTACTAGATTTGTTAAAATTTAACAAGCTTTGTAAAATTTATTAGACTTTGTTAATTATAAAAATTTGGTTAAAGTTTAATTAAGTGTTTTATTGTCAATTGAAGTTGGTTAAGTCTAATATAATGTTTGTAATTGGTTGATTTTCTTAATGCTGAGCAAGCTTGTTATTTTAGTTAAAGTTGGTTAAGTTTATAAAGGTTAGTTATGTTTGTTAAATTTAGTTAATTTTGTTATGTTTATTAAACTATTTCAACTTTGGTTATGGTTTATTAGATTTTAGCTAATGGGTTTTGAAGTGAATTTTAATTTTGAGTTTCAAAATGTTTTAGTTGAAGTCGAGGGTAAGAAGGTGTGGCCTTGATGTTGATGGTTTGAAATTGAGGGTTTTGATATTGGATTTTTTGTATTGGGCATTTAAGATTAGAGTTTTGGATTTGATAAATGAAATTGGATGTTTTGAACTTGAGAATCAAGATTATTGATTTTTATTTGATCTTTGACTCTAGACTATGGGAATGATCGATTAGAAGGATTTTAAGGTAGTGGTGAAGCTCTAACCCTAAAATAATCATAGATTACAAAGGAGGCTATATAAGTAGATTAACATAAATTTTTGGGAATAATGCTTCTGATTATCCCATGTGCATTAGAATTGTTAAACCATTAATCTACCTGATTGTTTGAAGTCTTCGCTATTAGCATAACAATAACAAATGTAGACCTTTTTTTCCGTTAGGTGGTTCAAGGAGTCTTTATCAGTAATCATGGGTTACATCACCCAAGGGCACTTACATAGTCTAAGGAGGTAAGATCCTTTATTATATATGTCATTATCCTTAAAAGTAACTATGGGTATCTAGTAAATTAACCTAGGCTTCTATACTACACTATTCTAAGGGCTGTGTGATCCTTGGTTTTATTTCTAAGTTGGCTAACGTAGTGTTTATAGTTGATCTGCCTAGTGGTGGTTCTTATGAGTTAAGTTTGTGAATTTTAAATTTATTTTTGGGTGTTTTGTATTTAATTAATGATTTATTTTGATTCCTAGTTTTTCAGTTATTGTCAAAATTTCATGTTTCTTTAAAGTTCATGTTTTGCATTTAATTATATGTTATAATTGTTCTCTATTTGATTCTCTTTCCTAGATTTAACTTCTATGTTTGGTTTTTGTTATATGTTAAATGCAAGAATTTTTTTAGCCTTTCATACAATTACCCTTCATAATTAGGTATCTTTCACATGTTTACTTTTCAAAATTTTCATTTATATGAAGAATATAATTTCATAAAATATTTTGTCATAGAAAAATTTTATTGACATGTGAATGATTTCTTAATGTTGGAAGTGTGTATGCATGAAAATACCCATAACATAAATGACTAAGGTTTAATCTCATAAATCACATGTTTCTAAATGAGAATGTATTCATTGACATGCTTGTGATATAAACATGCACAAGTCTTGTTAGTGAGAGATAATTTGCAAACTTAAAGTTTTACATATTTGGATAGCTCTTGAGAGATTTTAATCTTTTTATTACTTAAGCTTGAAAAATGTGTTTTAAACTTAATTTATCTAAGGCAAAATGATGTGCTTTATTTTTATGAAGGGATGTATTTTGATCTTGTTTTTGTCTTGAAAGAGTTTGGTTCAAGTTTCCTTTTATGAAAAGTTTTATACTTGAGTTTTAATTTAAAGAAGTTTTGTTGAAGTTTCTTTGAAGGTTTTGTTTAAGTTTTGAGATGGTATTCTTTTTTTTTTTTTTTGAAAAAGTCTTGAATGCTTTATTTAATGCCCACATTGAAAGTTTTTTCTTAAGAAAAGGTATATTTATATTTTTAGATAGGTTATTAGAAAAGGGATTTTTGTGTCTCCACACAATAAAACTCTAAAAGATCTTTTATCTACATGACCCAATAGAGCATTTCAAGAATAATATGCCACCTGATGATAAAAAAATATTACATTAAAATGACCCTCATCATTTGATAATGAAAATCTTCATAGGTCTACGACACGGGTTTTTCTCTGACCATATTTTATTCCGTAGTTAGATTTTGTACAAGGGTAAGTCCACATAAGTAATTACATCCTTAGATCCATGAGCTTTCGAGAAAAAGCTTGATTAATATAATGACCTATGTTATCATAATTGAAAGGTTGGTCTTTCAAATTCAAGATTTGGAGGGCAAAGGAAGGATCCAATTATGGAATTTTAGAAGAATCAAGCCTAAAAGGATTAGTTTAATAATTTGATAATAGTGTGTTATGAAAAGGTCTACACAAAGCAATTTAACAGTCCAGGGAAGAAGGTTTGCCCAAAGGATTGAACTTTTGTGATGGTTGAAGAGTTTGAAAAGGATTGCTAGTGAGTTTAGTCAAAGATGAGATTAAGAATGGATTTGGTTTGACCGGTTCAATGTTGTTGAAGTTCTTAAATTGAAAGACAAGGTTGGGTTGAAGGATTTCTAGATGGAAGTGAAATCCTAATTTTGAAAGATCTCTAGAATTTATAAGGAATCAAAATAGGTGGTCAAAGTGAGATTTTGGTAATAGTGCCTCTGATAAAGTTGTCCATGGCTTTTCATCTTCTTGAGTATGTTGATATTCTTTGATTAAAACCACCATTATAACCAAAGAAATTCCTTAGATGACATCATGACCATGGCATTTGAAGGTTTCCATAAGGTTAGAAATGACTTTGTTGGTAATCATATGCCTAGGGAGGTCTGGGGAAGGTTTAATGGTGTTTAGCTCTAAGTTTTAATCAAGTGATTGCATGGGTAGGTCACTTAGCCAAATTAGGAGGGTTTCCATGTTTTGAGGGACCATTGGTCCATGCCATAAGATTTGTGTTAACTTGGTGATCTGAATAGCATCTTAGAGCTTAAAACATGGTTGTGGCAATTAGGGTTTGATTAAATCAAAAGATTTGAGTTGGATTTTAGATTAGACTTAAAATTAGGTTTTCTGCTTGAAATTGGCCTTGGATCTAAACCAATTGAAGCCTCAGATAGTTCTTGAAAAATGTCCTGTTGAATTTGGGAAAGAAATTTTGCAAAATTAAAATGATCATATGGCTCAATTTAGTGAAATTTGGCTTTAGGGTCAATTTTGGGTTATTGACTTGGGCTTGGAATTTAGGTTTTGAATTAGGTGGAATCAGACTTGAATTTGGTTTAAATTGGGCTTGAAGATGATGACATTTAGTTTGAATTTGAAATTGGGTGAGTATGAATGAACTTGGAGGGAATTGAGAGTGATTTGAAGACTTTAAGGATTTAGGGGTAATTTGGGAATTTTGGCCAATTTTGATGGATTTAGGGGATTTTGGATGCAATTGGGGACATTAGGTGGTTAGAATTGATTTTGGTGAATTTTGGAATGAATTTGGGGATTTTGTCAATTTTTAGGGTATGGGGGTATTTTGATAATTTTTGGTGGTGTAGGTGTATTTTGGTAACTTTGAGGATTTTGGGGGTATTTCGGCAATCGAGGTAATTTGAAGTGGTTCAATATGATTTTCGGTAAAAAAATCGGAGTTTGGGCGATTTTGGGAAGTTTAGGGTTTCAAAGGCATTTAGGTAAATTTGGGGAAAATTTGGGGTTAGAAGTCCAAAGTTGGATGTTTCAGCAGGATTGGTATTGACTGGACATGGTGACAATGCAAACCATGGAAACCCCCTCTCTGAGGCTATAAGACCCTTGGGAAAGCTCATTTTGGATCCTCCACATGTTGGTCCTCAAAATCCTAGCCAGAGCCTCGGGACTTGAGACCAAAAGAGGCTGGGAAAAAGGGCAAGTACATATGATTCATAGTGTTAGGATGTCTGAGAAATTATGATGAGCTCAAATGTATGTGACCAAGAGAAAGATAACCAGGGCTACCCTAAGGCTTGTAAGTTCAATGGGGACTCTCTTTAAGCTTCATTCTATTGGTTCCAACTTTCCAAGTGCTAGAGGTTAAAACCATACATGTGAAACTCTAGAGAGAGAAAAGAAGTGATTTTGAACTTCTAAAGAAGGTGGGTTCCATCACCAGTATTCTAGGATACTCAACATGAAAGTCCTAAAGCTAGATCATAGGCTCCTAAGAGAGGAAGACTAGACCCCATAGAAAGTGAGGTCGACACTGATCAACCGGCTCAAGATCAGGTTTTGTCTGCTTTTTTTTCTTAATCACATTTTTCTTCTTTTTCTCTATTCTAGAAGACGAAGGAAGTCAAAACATCCTAATGCTAGGAGCTAGACATCCATGTATTTCCTGCTCAAACGGTCAGTCAAAGAGTCAATCAAAAAATGTCAGAATAACTTGAATGGAAGTTTAAAACTCAAACTTCATACCCTTAATTATAGGGTTTGATGGCCACAAAAAAATAAGGGAGAATTTATAATTAAGATATCAATTTTTAGTGTTAATAACTATTTTTTATTTCTCTATCCTTATTGTAGTGATCACGTTCAAGGAGCGAAAAAATTGGAGGGAAAATATGTATATGACAATTATGTTAGTAAGAATTTCAAGGAAATCAAACAATAAAAAATAGAGACATACAAAAGGAGTTTAAAGCTAGGGTACATAAATCTCAATTGCAAGCAGCCAAGCGGCTTATAGCAGAGCTGACTGAAATGGGATGTCGACTGATGGAGGCTTCCGACCAACGGAACCATCAAACAAGAAAACATAGTAAAAGAGACATGCATCTCTGTTTAGTAGCAGAATATCAAAAGTCATAATTGATCAGTGCAGTCAACTGAACCAAGCACTAGGTGATTGGCCGACATAGCTTGCTGAGCTTATAGTCTTGGATGATCAGCAGATGCCAACTTTTATTTTTTTTACCTTGTAATATTTATTTAGATAGACATGTCGATTCAATCACTCTGGAAGTTATAATAGCTTTCCTTTCCTTATATGTAATTATATTAAGAGACCCCTATAAATAGGAGGTCATGACTAAATAAAGGGACTTTTGGATTCTTTCAGTTTTAAATCCTAAATCTTCACACTTGCAGGCACTTTAAGATTCTTTGACTTTCTTGAATTTTTTCTCTCCTTCACTTCTCTCCTCTCTACTCTAACTTTNCCCAACTTTAACTGGAATAACAATTCGGGTGGTAATAATCAGCAATGGGGGAACAACCAAGTAAACAAATTGGGAAACTGGAACAACCAAGGGAATAATAATTACAGATCTACTTATCCTCGAGAAATCAATAGTAATACACAATTTAAGGATAAGAAGTTGTCAATAGAAGAAGTGATGTTACAAATGGGTAATCAATTACAAAGTCAAGGAGCTAAAATTAAAAATATTGAGAATCAACTTGAGCAAATCAGAAGTTCATTAAGTAATAGATCCTAAGGAACACTTCCTAGTAATACGGAATCAAATCCAAGACCAAGAAAAAGAACAAGTAAAAGCCGTACAACTTAGAAGCGGAAGAGAGTTGGAAGGTAGGATTCAAAAAGAGATTGAAGTTGAGAGAGAAGAAAATGAAGAATCAAAGGAGGATGCTCCGAAAGATTTTAAAAGACGTATTTCTCTGCCAAAAATTGATTTAGAAAAACCACCACCTCCATTTCCTCGGAGACTTTGACAACAGAAGTTGGATAAGTAATTTTCAAAATTTCTAGAAATATTTAAGAAGCTTACAATCAATATTCCATTTGTTGAAGCCTTAGAACAAATGCCAAGCTATGTAAATTTTTTGAAGTATATTCTCAACAGAAAAAGAAAATTTGAAGATAATGAGACTGTTGCACTTTGTGAAGAGTGCAGTGCTATAATTATGAAGAAACTTCCTAAAAAGCTTAAAGATCCTGGTAGCTTTACAATTCCATGTGCAATAGGAGACAAATTTTATGGGAAAGCTTTATGTGATTTAGGTGCAAGCATTAACCTTATGTGATTATTAATATTTAAAAGATTGGGATTAGGAGAAATAACCCCTACTGCTATAACTCTACAGTTTGCAGATCATTCAATAACCCATCCTAATGGAGTTATAGAAGATGACATAGTAAAAGTGGATCAATTTATCTTTCCTGTTGATTTCATTGTGCTATATATGGAGGAAGATAAAGAGATACCTATCATTTTGGTGAGACCTTTCCTAGCCACAGGAAAAGAAATGATAGATGTGCAGAAAGGGGAATTAACAATGCACGTCAATGATCAAACTGTTACTTTTAACATTTTAAAATCAATGAAATACCCTGCAAAAGGTAAAGAAGATGAATGCTATAGAATGGATGTTATAAGATATCTGAGCTAATTCCATTTCAAGACTACTTCTGAAGAAAAATCTGAAGAAAAAGATTTGGAACACGAGCAAGAAGGGGGATTAGATCAATGTGTAAACTTTTTAAGGAAGATTCAAATTATGTTCAAGAAAGTTATGAAATTTTGGACGCGATAGACAAAGACAAATCATTTTGTTCATCTATTAAAAAACTTCCAAAACTTGAGTTGAAATTACTTCCTGAACATTTAAAATATGCCTTTCTAGGAGAATCCTCTACTTCACCTGTTATAATTTCCTCGAAGTTGACAAAGGAAGAAGAAGAAAAGCTAATGAAAATTTAGAAAATTTTTAAGTAAGCCCTCGGATGGACAATTGCTGATATTAAAGGAATCAATCCTTCAATTTGTATGCATGGAATTAATCTGGAAGAAAACTGCAAACCTATGGCTGATCCACAAAGGAGATTAAATCTTGTTATGAAACAAGTTGTTAAGAAAGAAATTTTAAAGTGGTTAGATGCTGGAATTATTTACCCTATTTCAGATAGTGCATGGGTTAGTCCAATTCAGTTTGTTCCTAAGAAAGGAGTAATTGTAACTGTGAATGAGCATAATGAGTTAATACCTACTAGACAAATTACAGGGTGGCAAATATGCATTGATTATAGAAAATTAAATCTTGCCACTAGAAAAGATCATTTTCCACTACCCTTTCTAGATCAAATGCTGGATAGACTAGTTGGGGATAAATACTTTTATTTTCTGGATGGATATATCGGTTATCACCAAATTCAAATAGCTCTTGAGGATCAAGAGAAAACCACATTTACCAGTCCTTATGGTACTTTTGCTCTTAGAAGAATGTCCTTTGGTTTATGAAATGCCTCTGCTACATTTCAAAGATGTATGATGGCAATATTTTGTTATTTAATTGAAAAAGGAATCAGTATTTATGGATGAATTGTATGAATGAAATTTTTTGTGATTTAATTGAAAAAGGGATTGAAGTATTCATGGATGAACTTTTCAATGTTTGGAACTTCATTTGACTCATGTTTAGAACATTTATCTAAAGTTCTTAAGCGCTGTGAAGAAAAAAATTTAGTCCTTAGCTGGGAAAAAATACAATTTATGGTAGCAGGAGGAATTGTATTAGGTCATCAAATATCAAAAAATGGTATGGAAGTAGATCCTACTAAAATTCAAGTGATCGCTAATTTACCTTATCCAACAAATGTAAGGGAAATTAGGAGTTTTTTAGGACATGCTAGATTCTACAGGTGATATATTAAAGAATTTTCAAAGATTGCTAAGCCTTTATGCCATTTATTGGAGAAAGATGCAATTTTCAATTTTGATGAGGAATTCCTAAAAGCTTTTAAACTATTAAAAGAAAAATTAGTCACTGCTCTAGTTATAGTTTCTCCAAATTGAGAAAAACTTTTTGAACTTATGTGCAATGCAAGTGATTATGCTATTGGAGCTGTTTTAAAACAAAGATATGATAAAATTTTCAAAGTTATTTACTATGCTAGTAAAACTCTTAATGAAACTCAAATTAATTATACAACAACTGAAAAGTGTTATTAGCAATAGTATATGCCTTTGATAAATTTAGATCATATTTGATTAAAACTCAATGTATAGTGCAGATACCTTTGATAAATTTAGATCATATTTGATTGGAACTCATTGTATAGTGCATACGGATCATTCTGCTACAGTATATGCCTTTGATAAATTTAGATCATATTTGATTGGAACTCATTGTATAGTACATACAGTTCATTCTGCTATTAAGTGCTTAATGAAAAAAAAGGATCCTAAACCTAGACTTATAAGATGGATTCTTCTTTTACAAGAATTTGATTTTGAAATAGTAGATCAGAAGGGAACTGAAAATCAAATTATTGATCATTTGTCTAGGCTTGAATTAGAAAAACCACTCTGTTTTGAAAAAGAAATTAATGAACATTTTCCAGATAAAAAATTATTCACTATAAATGAGTGGCTTGTTCAGTGGTATGCCGACATTTTACCTATGGAATGACATACCAACAAATGAGGAAATTTATTTCTGAAGCTAAGACTTATTTTTAGGATAACCTATATTTATATAAACAATGAAATGATATGATCATTCGAAGATGTGTACTATTAGAAGAAACTTATGAAATTATCAAAAAATGTCATAAATTTAATTTTGGGGGATATTTTGGTGTTAATAAAACATCTACAATCTAGATTTTATTGGCCTACAATTTTTAGAGATGTTAATGCTTATATCAAAACTTGCGATAGATGTCAAAGAGTAGACAATATTTCTAGAAGAAATGAGATGCCCCTCAATTATATGCTAGAAGTTGAAATATTTGATATTTGAGGATTAGATTTCATGAGACCATTTGCATCTTTCAGAAATTTATATATTCTGTTAGCAGTGGACTATGTATCCAAATGGATAGAAGCTCTTGTTTTACCTCGATGTGATGCTCAAAGTGTTGCATGAAAACAAACATATTTTGTAGATTTGGATGCCAAGAATTATCATTACTGATGGGGGAAGTCATATTGAGAAATTTCATTATGGAGAAGTTATTAAAGAAATATCATAAAAATCATAGGATTGTTACTGCTTATCATCCTCAGACAAGTGATTTGGCTGAATTATCCAATTGGGAAATTAAAAGAATTATGGAAAAATCTGTGAATCCAATAAAATGGATCGGTCAGTCAAACTTGATTATGCTTTGTGGGCTTATAAGACTGCATATAGACTCCTATAGGAATGTCCATATATAGGCTAATATTTGGGAAAGCTTCTCACTTACCAGTTGAACTTGAGCATAAAGTATATTGGGCTGTTAAAGAGTTCAATTATAATTTAAAAGATGTTGGTGAGAAAAGATTGTTGCAATTAAATGAGCTTGAAGAGATTAAAAATGAATCTTATGAGAGTGCTAAGATTTATAAAGAAAAGATGAACATGTGGCATAATCGAAAGATTCTTACTAAAACTTTTCAGCCAGGGCAACAAGTTTTGCTATATAATGTAAGGTTAAGATTATTTCCAGGAAAACTTAAGTCCAGGTGGATGGGCCCATTTGTTGTGATAAAAGTTTATCCTCATGGAGCTGTGAATATTAAAGATCCTAATTCTGAGAAAATTTTTAAAGTGAATGGACATAGACTGAAACCTTATTATATAGGGGATCATCATAAATATAATGATGGAATGATGTTGGGTCAACCAGAATAAGTACTAGTTACGTCGGGCTGACGACGTAAAACCAAGCGTTTTGTGGGAGGCAACTCATAGTTATCAATGTGTTTTTGTTTTGACTATTTTTCTGAGTCTGATTAAGAAATTTAGGGTAGTACTTTTGAATTTATTATGTGCTAGTAATGATTTTTAGACTTTATTTAGTAACCTAGACATGTTAGAATAAGAATTTGGATGTTTAGTTACAATAAGAATTTGAATGTTTATTATGAGACCATTTAGGGGTGGTTTACTTAGGCTAATAGTGCATTTTACTTATAATTAAAAATTTCAAAAATTATGCACTCACGCCTAAGCGCCACATCTCGCACTTAAGGGTGAACCAACCCGAGAGGCAGGCACCTAATTGCCACTTACCTGCGCTTAAATGCCGGTTCATGAAAATCGGTTTGCGGACGGTTAAAAGTGAAATTTAAGTGTGAAAATACCATTTTTAACACCTCATATCATCTTCCCCAACTCAAAATCTTGATTTTAAGGGCTAGCGCAAGTGAAATTTTAAGATTTCTTGGTGAAATTGAGTGAGATTTTCTAGATCCAAGTTCATTAAGGTAAGAGCTTTACTTCTATGAAAAATTTTGGATTTTCACCATATATTTATTGCACGTTTGGAAGATTTCAAAAATTTACTATTCATTGTGAAAAATGAAGAAAAGTCTATGGAAATTGCTTGGGAAGTTTAGTTAGTGCTTTTGGAAGTTTAGTTTAGTGATTTAAACTTAATTTTTAAAGTTATTTTTGGAATTTATCAAATTTGTAAAATGGCACCAAAAATGAAAAGAAGTTGAGGAAAGAACCCATTCGATTCGAGCAAGTTTGTCAGTTCGAAAGCTCAGGATTAATATAGTGACGCTCTACAGTCATAAAAATTGATTTAAGAGTGATGTTTCAAGAGTCCAGGTGGAGAGGTAGATGACCTGATAGTCCACCAATATTAGGAATAGTTCTGTTCTTTCTCTACCGTCACAGTGATTTCTGTTGTGAGGGAGTTTTATGCAAATCTCCCAAAGACTAAAGACGATCGAGTTTTGTTTTGAGGGAAGTTTGTACCTTTTACTCCAGAGGTAATCAACTTGTTTTACCATTTACCACCGGAGACTTTATGTTTTTATGCGAATTATAATCCTAGTGAAGCGGAGTTAGATGAGATTATTTCATATTTGACTATTGGGAGAGGACTTTGGAAGATCACCAATGAGAGGAAAGTAAATTTCACAACTTCAAAGTTATGTGAACCTTCAAAGGCCTGACACTATTTCATTTTTGCTCTTCTGCTTCCAACCAATCATCTCAGTGAAGTGAACAGAGAAAGAGCAATGTTGAATTGCTGTATTCAGGAGGGAAAACCCATCAACATAGGGGATTTGATCTATCACACTATCATCAGTTCAGCTGCTGCTGCTACTACTACAAGTATAGGATTTGCTTCCTTAATATTTTCATTGTGCGAGCAGGCAGGAGTGAAGTATGATAGTTGGGAGGAATTTTTGTTACCTCTAAAGCCCATCATGAAGGTGAATGTAAATACTTATTCCGAGCATTCAATTTTTCGCTAGAGAGGAGGATTTTCCAAAAGTTATGGATTAGAGACGTCTGCTGCATCTACCTCTGCTACATCGTCATCATGATCATCTACTTCACATGCTTCTACATCTAGAAGTGATACCAAGACTCAGGATGAGTTATTGCAGAAGATGGTGGACACTATCAATTTTACCACTGATAAGGTACAAAATTAAAGCGTTTTGCAGATCATACTAATAGTTATGATAGAAGGAAGAGTGATTATGAAGAGAAATTCCACTCATCTTTGGAAAGCTTGATTAGAGGTGAACTAGGAGTGCAATTTCTACCATATCCTCGATATCCTGATAATGAACCTACAGAAAAATGGTACAGTGGTGATTCTAAAGATGAAGAGTAGAGCAGAGAGATTCATTTTATGGTTGTAATATGATTTGAACTATGTGATCTGAGGCTGCTACATTTGCATCTGTGTTGTTTTGGACTATGATTTATGTTGTGTTTTGAATTTTTGTGTTCTATTGTTGTTGTGATTGTTGTATTAGATAGTATTTCATTTTTAAATTTTAAGGTAGTAGTTGTTGTTTTGTGTTTAGTACTAGGATTTAGTTAGTTTAGAACTTAACTTAATTTCATATCTGTTATAATGTAGAAAGTCTTATTAGCTTAGATCTTAAACTTGAAATTCAGAAACTGCTGCCTCGTATTTTTCTTTTATCATGTTAGTGTGTTGTTTGCTTTTATACCACTGTTTAGAAGTCTATTGAATCTCTACATGTTAAACTAAAATAAAATGTTAGAAAATTTGATCAAAATTAATTTTACTACTGTCTTTAGTTTTATACTTGTATAATTAGGATGTTAAAATTTCTGTTAGCATGTCATTTCAATTTTCATTTTCTGCCTATATAACTATATGATGCTAAACTGATTAATCTGTTAAAAATTTAAGTTTGGGAGGGATGAAAAACATTTTCAAAATTTATTTTATTTGTTCTCAAATGTACTACAAGTGAATTTGATTTTAAAAGAAAAATTGATTATGTGTTAAAATTTGATTTTAGAAATGAGTAAGAAAATTTAATTAAAATTTTAAATTAGGGAAGTAAAATTTGATTTTAGAAATGAGTAAGAAAATTTAGTTAAAATTTTAAGTAATGAAATGAACTACTAGTGAATTTGATTTGAAAAGAAAAATTGATCATGTATATGAAGTTATATTAGAATTGATTTTAGAAATGAGTAAGAGAATTTAGTTGAAATTTTGAGTAATGAAGAAAAACTTTAAGTTAAAAGTTTTTAATTGTACTACAAGTAAATTTGATTTTAAAAGAAAAATTGATTATGTATATGAAGTTATATTAGGGAAGTAAAATTTGATTTTAGAAATGTTGATTTTAAAAGAAAAATTGATTGTGTATATGAAGTTATATTAGGGAAGTAAAATTTGATTATAGAAATGAGTAAAAAGAATTTAGTTAAAATTTTAAGTAATGAAGAAAAACTTTAAGTTAAAAATTTTTAGTATAGAAAGTGATTAATATAAGTGACTATCTTTAGTAAGAAAAATTATATTTCTTAAAAATTTAGATAATTTAGACTTTTATTTTTAATACTTAAATTTATTTTATTAAAATGATTTTCAAAACTATTATTATATCTATAAGTAAAAGTTTTATATCAAGACTTTACTTTAGGAAAGGAGAAGTGGAATTCAAAATCTTTAAATGCCTATCCAGATATAGTAATCCTTGTCTGAAAAAGAAAAAGAAAAAGAAGAAAAAAAAGAAAAAGAAAAATAAAAGAAAAATAAAAGAAGTGTAAGGGAGGAGAAGCTTGAGGATTTGTGCCTAATCAAAAATTGGTTCTACATTTGATCTTTTTAAAGTATAAGACTTAATAAAATCTTAAGCTTATAAATTTAATATAACAAGTAAAATTAATTTTAATAAAAATTTTTAAGTAGAGAAAATAAAATAACTAAAATCTAAATTTAGAGAACTTACAATATTTCTGAATTAGATAGAAGCTCATATTTTCATAGTTCTTAACATTAAAAATTTTGAAACTTTCACTTGATCCCATTTACTAATTATTTTTTCTAAATTGGACTATTATATTTCTAAATCTAAATTTTAGTAACTCTTAAGGAAACTCATATACATATCATACATATTTGGTTTTTAAAGATTGAAGTGTCACTTGAGGATAAACAATATTTTAAGTTTGGGGGATTTTGATACACCTAAAATATATAGTGTTTTTTGATATATTTTTATACCTATTTTTGAGATATTGCGCTTTAATGGAAGGTATTTTTGTGTTTTCCTTTAGATACAAATAAAAATGAAAAAAATAANTTAGAACTTAACTTAATTCTATGTCTTTTGTAAAGTTGAAAATCTTGCTAACTTAGGTCTTAAATTTGAAACATAGGAAATTGCTACCCTGTATTTTTCTTTTATCATGTTTTTGACTTTGTTTTTATGTTGAGATTGTGAAGTCAAGTTAGTGTCTTAGTTTGTTTTTATGCTTATACCCACTGTTTAGAAGTCTATTGAATCTTTAAATGTTAACTTGAAATGAAAATATTAGAAAATTTGATCAAAATTAATTTTACTCCTATTTTTAGTTTTATACTTGTATCATTAAGGTATAAAAATTCCTTTAAGCATGTTATTCTTATTTTCATTCATGTTTATATATATTTGATGCTAAACTTTTCAATCTAATAAAAATTTAAGTTTAGGGGGGGGTGGGGGGATGAAAAAATATTTTCAAAACTTTAGTTTTCTTTATTCTTAAATGAAGTACAAGTGAATTTGATTTGAAAAGAAAAATTGATCATATATATGAAGTTATATTTGGGAAGTAAAATTTTATTTTAGAAATTTTGAGTAATGAAGAAAAACTTTAAGGTAATAGTTTTTAGTGTAGAAAATGATTAATATAAGTAACTATCTTTAGTGAGAAACATTATATTTTTTAAAATTTTAGAAATTTAGGCTTTTATTTTCAATACTTCAATTTATTTTATTAAAAATAATTTTTAAAGCTATTATTATATTTATAAGTAAAAGTTTTGTATCAAGACTTTGCTTTAGGAAAGGAAAAGTAGAATTCAAAATTATTAAATGCCTATCCAGATGCCTATCCAGATATAGTAATCCTTGCCTAAAAAGAAAAGATAAGAAGATGAGAAAAAGAAAAAAAGAAGAGAAAATGAAAAAATNATATATATATATATATATAAGGGAGGAGAAGCTTGAGGATTAGTGCCTAATCAAAAATTGGTTCTACATTTGATCTTTTTAAAGTATAAGACTTGAGAAAATCTTAAGCTTATAGATATAATATAGTAAGTAAGATTATTCTTAATAAAAATTTTTAAGTGGAGATAATAAAAGAACTAAATTCTAAATTTGGAAAACTTATAATATTTCTGAATTAGATAGGAACTCATATTTTTATCTTTCTTACAATTAGAAATTTCTAAACTTTAAGTTGGTCTCATTTACTGAATATTTTTTTCTAAATTGGACTACTATGTTTCTAAATCTAAATTTTAATAACTCTTAAAGAAACTCATATACATATCATACATATTTAGTTTTTAAATTGAAGTGTCACTTGAGGACAAGTAACATTTTAAGTTTTGGGGATTTTGATACGCCTAAAATATAAAGTGTTTTTAGACACATTTTTATACATATTTTTAAGATATTGCGCTTTATGGAAGATATTTTTGTGTTTTTCTTTCAGATACAAGTAAAAATGTGAAAATTACTCAAATGAGTGAAAAAAGATCAAATTTGGAGCAAATATGTGAAAAATGTGCAAAAGTGTTTTGGCGCCTAAGCACCAGATCCGGCGCTTAAGCGCCGGTTAAACAGAGAAGGCCTCGCCTAAGCGCTAGAGGCCCCGCACTTAAGAGCCAGTGGCGGTTATTAGAAGAGTAAATTTAGTTTTTACAAATTTTGAAGAGGTTTCTGAGGCACCTTGTGAAAGGATGCATCTCTTGGGGAAATAAATCGAATCAAGACACATTTTGAAGAGATACCAATGCACCCTTTAGAGAATTATAAAAGAAGGAAGATTAGGACTTTGAAAGAGGTCCTAAAAGTACTAGGAAAGTTTTAAAAGTTCAAAAATTGGGGAGTTAGCTGGAGAGATTTTCAAGCACCNAAAAAATAATTAAAGGAGTGAAAAAGGATCAAATTTGGAGCAAAAAGGTGAAAAATTGTGCATAAGAGTTTTTGCGCCTAAGCACCAGATCCGGCGCTTACACGCCAGTTAAACTGAGAAGGCCGAGCCTAAGCACCAAGACCCCACGCTTAAGCACCAGTGGCAGTTACTAGACAAGTAAAATTTGTTTTCACGAATTTCAATGAGTTTTTTAAGGCACCCATTGGCTTAATAGGTGGTTGTAACCACCAAGGATGAAAATTATCATGAAAGGATGCATCTCTTGAGAAAATACATTGAATCAAGACACATTTTGAAGAGATTCCAAGGCACCTCTTCGAAAACTAAAAATGAAAGAAGAGAGGACTCAGAGAAGAGTCCTGAAAATATTGGCAAGTTTTGAAAGTTTTTTTATGGAGAGTTAGTTTGGAGAGATTTTCAGGAACCACTTTTAATTTACTTTATCCTTTTTGTTATTTTATTTTAAGTGATTGTAAAAGAGAAGAGTTTCAAAGTAACATCAAGAGTTTTGTGGAGGACTTGAGATAAAAGACTACTTTTAGTTTTAATTGAGACTTGTTGTTGGTTTGACAATGATTTCTACTTTTAAACTAAAATTACTTTTGGTTTTAATTAAGACTTATTGTTGGTTTGACAATGATTTCTTCTTTTAAACTAAAGATTAAAGGAACTTTAAGAGTTTGGTGGAGAACTTGAGATAAGTTTTTATCTTTTTGTTTTGAGACTTTTTTGGTTTTTAATTGAGACTTGTTGTTGGTTTGACAATGATTTCTTCTTTTAAACTAAAGTGTGGTTTTTTTTTTCTCCATGGATTCTAAGTAGTTTTCTTTATCTTTCTTCTACTACTTTTAAACTAAAGTGTGTTTTTTTTTTCTCCATGGATTCTGAGTAGTTTTCTTTATCTTTCTTCTTGAAATTGATAAGTAATTAAGTTTTGGATGGAAGTTGTAGAGAGTATTGATCTTTAATGTTGGAAGAAGTTTTGATGATTAAAATCCATGCACTTCATTTACTTCTTGATTTGGCCAATACAGATGTTAAAATTTGTTGTGAGAACATGTAAGAACTGGGATGGTATTGTCTCAGTCAACAATTAGAAAGAATCACTTGAGCTTGGTATGAATGAGAATGTATTGTCTCAGTCAATAATTGGAAAGAATCACATGAGGTTGTATGAATGAAAATGTAATTCTTATGTCAGTCAACAATTGGAAAGAATCCCATGAGGTTGTATGAATGAGAATGTAGTTCATATAATTTAGTGCAAATAAATAGGAAAGAATCACATGAGGTTGTATGAGTAAGAATGTAGTTCATATGATTGAGTGCAAATAAATAGGGAAATAGCATTGATGGGTGTAGAGTTAGAGGACTTTAAAGTGACAGGTTAAAGCCCCTAACTTGGTTTAATTTTTTAGGTTCTGATATAAAAATTTTAGCCCCCTGGTGGAGGGAATCGAGGGAACTCTAGAGTGAGAGCTACTATCTTCCCTGCCTACCCGGTCTTCAGAACTATTCAAACTTTAAATTAGCCAATGTTCTTTATAGCATCTCTAGTAAGGGTAAAGAATATTATTCCTCCTATTTGGCACAACACAATTTGCATACTTCCACAACAGAATTCCTATACTTATTACTGATTCATGATAAGAAGAAAGATATTTTCATATTAAATACTTTTCTTCTACAAAAACTTTAGTTATTTTTAGTTGTTACTGTTTCGCTAAAATATCAAAAATACCAAAAATATTTTAATTTTTAATTCCAATAAAAATCATTTTTAGTTTAAGTAATTATCTTCCTAAAAATAGAAAAACTTTCTAAAAAGTGGATATTACATAATCTTCCATGTGGTTTCGATATTCAGGTCTTAATCAAAAAGTCTTATATACTTGATAACCATACATATACTTGCGTGGTATCCTAATATAAATATATAAATTAAAAAGTTAAATTCTTAATTTTCTTCAAAATCAAGTTTTTGGTTTTATTACAAAATAAGGAAACATAAGAAAAAAATAGAGTTTAGGGATCTACCCCCATTTGAAAGAAAGGAGTTCACCCAACACTGTAGCTTGTCCTGAACCTTCTCTACCAAGTGGTCAAATTGGATTTTCTAGTCATCCCTTTTATAAGAAAGGCTCCCAAATATTTTAGAGGGAGAGAATTAATGCAAAAGCAGTGCTATCAGAGATCCATTGTTTAATATCAGCTTTAACTCTATGACTGAATGTAAGCAAGAATTTCTAGGGATTGAATATCATTCCAGAACAGGATTGGAATTGCTCTAAGCATTGAGGAAGTACTTTAACTATAGGCTTAGTAGCTTTAGAAAATATAATCACATCATCAGCAAATGACAAGTGGTTAATAATCATATTAGATTTATGACTGTATAGAGTGTAGGGAGCCATGAAAGCTAAATGTTTAATCAGCCTAAAAAGATAGTCAAAGGCTAGGATAAAAATTATGAGAGAAAGAGGGTCACCTTATTTAATACCTCTAGATGCTCTAAAGAAGCCATGAGAACTACCATTAATAGAAATAGAGTGTTAATTGTTGGACAACCATCTATTGATAAGGGAAATGAAAAAATAAGAAAATCCCCTAACCATGAGACCTTCCTCAATGAAGCCCTAATGGATAGTGTCATAAGCTTTTTTAATATCTAATTTAAGGATCACATTACCCCCTCTACAGTGTTTATCCAGATCCAGCACAAATTCCTGAGCCAGCAAAACATTATCTACAATACTTCTGCCTGTAATAAATGCAGATTGATTGTCACTGATCAGCTTGGAAAGATGAGGCTGAAACCTAGCAGCTATCACCTTGCTAATTATTTTAGACATCACAGTAGTGAGACTGATAGGTCTAAAGTGTTCCTATTTAAATATAGATTTGTCTTTGGGTATCAATGTAATGGTTGAGCAAGAAAAGTAAGTGGGAAGATTAGTACCTTTGAAGAAGCTCTGGATATCCTCTATAATATCATGCTTAACAATACTCCAGGCCTTCTTGTAGAAATCAACAGTGAACATCTCAGGACCTACCACTTTAGAGCTGTCAATAGATGTTAAGGCTTCCTAGATCTCTTTCTCTTCTATCACAAAAGCAAGATCAATTCTCCTAGTATACTCTAAGTCCCCATTGGAAAGGTCCTTCTGAATAAAGACTCTATTATTCTGAGGTTGAGTGAAGATCCCTTGGAAATAGTTCATAGCACTGGAAGCTATAGAATCATAGATTTAAGACAACTGTCATTAGGGTCCAGAATCTTATGTATTTTGTTGCATTTCCTCCTTTAATTAATACAAGCATGGTAATACTTTGAATTTCTGTCCCCCTCACAGAATTTAATCTTAGCAGTTTTTTAGGCATAAAACTCCTCCTGCAATGAAATACAGTCCTTAACTCTTTGTTAGAAACTAAGACATTTGAACCAACCTCAGGGTTAGCTTCCAACTGGTTCTCTAACAAAGCCACAGTTCTTTCAACTTCATGATATTTATATCACCAAACACCTTCCAATTCCAGTCAAAAAAGTGTTTGCCCATCTTCTTTTGAAGTAGCCAAAGCTTGATCCAAGGATTCTAGTGGGAACAAGCCTTCCATATCTGAGACATCTGATGAAGAAAATCCTTATATGAAGACCACATATTATGCTATCTGAAGTAAGATTTACTTTTAAAGGGTGAAGTTGAGAAATTAATGAGAAGGAGTCTATGATCAGAGCAAGTCATAGTGAGGCGATGAATAGAATTATGGAGTTCGTTGAGCCAGACATCATTAACCAGAATTATGTCCAATCTTTCTCAAAAATTTCCTCCCCTCTAAGTGTATTTTGGACCATTGAAATCCAAGTCAGATAAACCAACTGAATGAATGTTATCATTAAAACTATTAATCATATTAAAATCAGGGTACCTAGCCCCAAGTTTATTACAAGGAAAGGAAAGTTAATTAAAGTCCCCTCCAACTAACCAGAAAGAACTCACAGATCATCTAATTTCAATGAGGTGACTCCAAAGCTCTTGTCTAGCCAAATTAGAACATCGAGCACTGATGAAAGTTGCCTGCCCACAACTACAACCCAGAGCAAAACTCAGATGAAGATATTGTGCAGTATCTCCAATCACAGAACATAGAATTTACTTCCTACGGAGAATATAAATCTTGTTATTAAGTTCAGAAAAAACTGGAAACCATGAAATTTTTTTTTAGAATCCTTTGTGGATATTTGGAAACCATAGGTTCCATGATAGCAATAATCCAAAAATTATACATCCTATTAAGTGTCAAAAGTCTGTTAAGAGATCTAAGATGTACCAGTCCTCTCAAATTCCAGCTAAAAAATATCTCCCTCCTAGTTCTAACCAGAGAGTTCAATTGACCCTAATTCTTATATTCCTTTCATCTTTTTTTTAGACTTCTGAATTTGCCAATCCTCCTCCAATGTAACATTCATTTGTTGAATTAAGTTATCATCAAGAGAAAAGCCTCCATTAGACCCCCTAACAGGTTCCTGACACAATAACTCAGGCAGCTGAGATAGGACCTGATTGGTTTTAGCCTACCTATGATCACCAACCCATTCAAGTTCCAATTTAGAAGCTCTTTGAGTAGAGACAAACAGCTCCACCCCATAATTATTATTAAGAAGTCCCTGCCTCCCCACCCCCTCAAAAATAGGGTAAGAAGTACCAGCCCCTAGATCAACATTCCTGTTTGCTTGAATAAAATTATCAGAAATGCTGACCTTATAATGCCCATTCTCAGTAGGAGTCACCAATATCTCAGATTCTCTGAGAATACCATGCCTTTTTTTTAAAGTAGGGTGCAGCTTGAAACATCTATCATTAGTATGTCCAAACATTTTGTAATGATGGCAATAGTAAGGTCTTTTTTCAGCAATAATCCTTTGCCAATAACCATTATGCTCAGTCCTAAGCCAAATATCCTCCACTGCAAGAAGAGTGATATCTCTTTCAATCAATATTCTAGCCATTGATGGTCTAGACAAATTAAATGTAGAAGCATCCAATTTCAATGGCCTACCCAAATCTTTACCAATATTAAATATAATCTTATGATTGAAGAAATACAGCTTTATGCCAGGAAGCTTAAACCAAATGGAGACTATGGGGAGTTCTTTACTAGGATCAAAATCTTGTGACCACTTCAAAAGTTTCATAAAAGCCTTCAATTTATAAAATCTGTTTAGAGAATAATCTAGCATAATCCTCTTCTTTAATTAAATAGATTAACATATTTTTACCATCCAACAAATCAACTCTCTAAGCCCCATTCAATTTCAATCTTATGAAGAACTTCCGAATGGCTTCCATTTTCATATGTCCAAGCTAAAATTTACCAATCAATGATAACTTGCAACCATCTGAGAGCCCATGAAGATCATCCTAAAAGTAGAAAATGGCCAGTTTGCCACTTTTTCTACTAATAGGTTTAAAAATAGGGTTAGCATCCTCATAATATGATTGATGAAAAACTAGCCCACAATATGGTGGCGGTTGGACCTAGCTTTGCTCTGCTAAGGTGTTGGCAGTAATGGATCTTCTTGGAGGCGTTGTGGAGCTGGGTGGAGGAGCTATTTTCTTCTTTAAGGAGTTTTGTTTGTCTAGAAGGCTGTTTGGGTTTTGCTCGGGAAGCCTTCTTTTGAACTTTTGTTACTGTTCTATTGTTTGTTGGAGCAACTTGCTATTTTTCTTCACTAGCTTGGTGGACTTTATTTTGGCACTGAGCTCACTTTGGCTGTCTTGATTGTTTGTTGGTTTTCTGCTTCAAGCTGTTTCTGAACTTTGGAGTTTCTACTGCTTTTATTTCCCCTTTACTGAGTTTTGGCTCTCTTGCTCGTTGATTTTTTCTAGCTCCAAATTTTTTTATTGTTTTGTTAAGTGCTTTCAATGGCTTATCCCATTGATGTTGAAACCAATGTCTAATGGACTAAAGCTACTTTTGTTGAAGTTGTTGGAAGTTGCTTTGAAGTGCCTAAATCCTTTGATCATTTGATATTTCCACAATATCTTCATGATGCTGCTACAAGGAGGGGAGTTTGCCCTTTTGTCAATCTTTTAGGGATAAAGAAAGGGGAACCTGCCATTATTTTCTCTTCACAGGAAATTCATGATCTCAATGAAACTGTTAAGCTTACTTTAATAGGTAAATTTCAATATGGCCATCCAAAGATGGACTTGGTAAGGAAGTATTTTGAGAATTTAAAATATACAGGCTCTTGGAGGCTGGGGTTATTAGATGGCAGACACCTGTTAATCTCTTTATTCAATGAAGAAGACTATCCAAGAGTATTTGCTAAACAGACCTTGATCATTAATGGAGTTCCAATGAAATTGATGGAGTGGACACCTGGGTTTGATCCTACTAAGGAACCTCC
Source organism: Phalaenopsis hybrid cultivar (assembly GCA_002079205.1). Taxonomy (NCBI): domain Eukaryota; kingdom Viridiplantae; phylum Streptophyta; class Magnoliopsida; order Asparagales; family Orchidaceae; genus Phalaenopsis; species Phalaenopsis hybrid cultivar. Next base: position 10,757 of record JXCR01146892.1, on the reverse strand, counting down.
AATTGTTCCAATGTGGTTTAAATTCCCTAACCTTCCCATTCAATATTACCATCAAAATGTGCTCTTTAGCATCAGTAGAGTACTTGGTTGTCCTCTAAAAATTGATGCTCCTACTTATAATATGGCAAGAACAGTTGTTGCTAGAGTCCTGGTAGAAAGGGACATTACATTATCAGATATTATAAGGGTATGGATTGGAACCGAAGAAGAAAGTTTCGGGCAGAAGATTGTGGTGGAACAAAAACCTGTATATTGTTAGCATTGTAAAATGTTTGGCCATAATTTGGAGAAGTGTTATAGACTTCATTGTCCATCTAAAAAGAAAGTTTCAGTGGATAAAGTTACTGCTTCTAGGCCTACAAAGATAGCAGAACAGGAAGGGGCAAGAAGAGCTGGTGTTGTTGCTATAGAGGCTGAAACTATTGCTATTAAGACTGAGCCTAATGGTAAAGTTGGGGCTCAGGATAAAAATATTTCCATTGACACTAATTTGATGGGAAATGCAATACCAGATGATAGCTTATTAAGTATTAATCCAATTAGGATTGATGATCCTACAATCAACATTCTGACAGATGTTTTAACTGAAGACTGGCAAGTTCAGAGAAGGAATAAGAAAAAGAAAGGCAAGTCAGATATTAAACAGCCTTTTGATGGACCCTCCACTACAATTATGGATCACCATTCTAGGACTAGGGGGAAGGGGAGGACCTTTTCACAATGATAAAGTTCTTATGTTGGAATATTAGGGGTATTGCTCACCCCTCTTCTCTAAAAAGATTAATACATCTTGTGAGAGTTCATAATGTTTAGTGCTTTGCCATTCTAGAACCCTTGGTTACTAAACATTCCCACAAAATTCTAAAAAAAAATTCTTAAATTTACTCATTTCACTAATTCTAATAATAAGATCTGGCTCTTTGCTAGAGCTGAACACCAGTGGTATGTTCTGCATAATCATTCCCAATTTATTCATATTCAATTCTCTATTGGAGCTGAAGTTGGCTATGCCACTTTCAACTATGCCAGCAGTCTTGCTAATAATCAAGCTACTTTATGGTCTGATTTAACTCAAATTGGGGAATCTGTTAACTCCTTTTGGATTCTTGGGGGGGACTTGAATTGTATTTCTTCTCCTAGTGAAAGAAGAGGTGGAAGACCACCTTCTTTATCTGCCATGAATAGATTTAATGACTTTTTATTTGAGGCTGCATTATTTGATTCGGGTTATCAAAGTCCAAATTTCACTTGGAGGAGGGGTTCCACGTGGGAAAGGCTAGATAGAATGCTAGGTAATTCTAAATGGGTTCAGACCTTCCCCTTTACAATTATTTCTCACCTTGCCATGGCTAAATCTAACCACAGGCCTCTTATCTGCTCCATTCAAAATGTTGAAAGCCCCAATAAAGCTCCATTAAGATTTCAAAATATGTGGACTCTACATCCTCAATCTGTTGAGGAATTTGCTAAGGTTTGGAGGTCTGATGGGGAGGTTAATCCCTGGAATAATTTGTGGAAACTCCAAAATGAAGGTGGCAGCACATCTGCAGCAGTGGAATTAGAATACTATTGGAAATATACATGAGAACCTGATTAATGTTAAAAATAAAGTTCTAAATATGAAAAAGATTTTTCAAAGGGGATTAAATTCTAAAGTTGACCTTCATAAACCTAATGAAGAACTTTTGATGGAGATTAACTATTTTGAAAGCTTTTTAAAGCAGAAGGCTTCTGTTACCAAATTCATTGAGGGAGATAAAAACTCTAGCTATTACCATGCTTGTATTAACTTCATAAGGAAAAAATAATATGATTCTTTTTATCACTGATTCTAGGGTCACTGCTTGTCCGATGCTAATGTTATTGCTCAGGATGCTGTCAATTACTTCCAAACTCTTTTTAATGATCAGTCATCTTCGAGAACCCAGATCAATACTGAGCTCTTCTCTGATTGTCAAGATTATGTCCACAATTTGGAACTAAATAACATTCCCTTGGAAGGAGAAAGTAAAGTTGCTTTAGACTATATTGATGACCAGAAGGTAGCTGGATCTGATGGCTTCACTGCTAAGTTTTATAAGGCTACTTGGCATATCATCTGTGGGGAGTTTATTGCTACAGTGCAAAACTTCTTTAAAGGAACTGATCCTCCTAGGTACTTCACTGCTTCCACTACAACTTTGATACCTAAAAATTCCAGCAGGATAGGTTCGGGTGATTTCAGACCTATCAGCCTAACCAATGTTATTTCTAAAGTAATCAACAAGATAATTTTCACCAGGCTTCAATCTCATCTTCAGCAGCTTATCAGTAATAATCAGGTGGCTTTTGTGAAAGGAAGGCAATTTACTGACAATATTTTACTGGCTCAAGAGATGTTGCTGGATGTTGATAGAAAATGTAGAGGCAGCAATCTCATTCTTAAATTGGATATCCAAAAGGCATATGATACAACTAACTGAGATTTTATCTTGGATACTTTAATTGCTAGGGGTTTCTCAGGGGCTTTTATCAATCTGATCAGAAGATGGCTTAATTACAACAACCATTCTATCTTAATTAAAGGCAAGAGCCAGGGAAGTTGGAAATGCATGTAAAAAGTTCTTAAGATTATAATGTAAAGTAATAATTTAAAAATATAAAAAGTAAAGTGTGAAGTTTGAAGATTAACTACTAAAGTGAATGTTATTTAAAATGCAGTTAAAAGACAAACTTAACTAGACCGGAAACTGAACTTTCAAAAGTAAAATTTACAAAAACTAAATGAAATTTTTGTTGACAAAAAGTTCAAATTTAAGAAAGTATCCTTCCCCTTACAATGAGAANTATATATATATATATATATATATATATATATATATATATATATATATATATATATAATATGTTTTGTGCTAAATAAGAGCAATCTTATTCTTTTCCTTCTTCCGAGTGCTGTAAAGAATGTTAACTAATCCAGAGTTTGGTCCCTAATTTCGTGGTTAGGCTTGGAGGATACCCGCTGCCACATCAGAGCTCCCACTACTCCCTCCCTTGAGGGCTAACAATCTCACATTAGTTTCCAATCATGTGGACCAAATTAGTGATTTTAATCTGTCACCTTAAAATCTTCAATTCTACATCTTAAAAAGTATACTTTCATATTTATTTTCACTGAATTCCTTGGATGTCATACTATCCCATGAAATCAAATGTGATTCTCCCCATGTTGTAGAAATCATAGCCCTTTTGAAACATATGTTTCTCAACACATTTTAACATTTCAATTAGCCAGATCAAAAAGTAAATGAAGATCGCAGTTCAAATCATCACAAATTATTAACATTTAAAATCATAGAAAATAAAATTACTTCTTCACAAAACCATATTTCAAAGTAGGGAGAAGGATAAATAAGATTACTCAGAATTCATGAGAAGGATACGATAAAACATTGATTTCATATATAAAAATAAGTTTGCAAAACAAAAGAAATAAAAGACATAACTTATTTCACAATCCCTCCCAAGCAAATCACTAGAAGTTCTATTCAAGCCTTTCTCAACTCTCAATTCTCTCTTAGAAGTGTAATGAAGAAGAAATCTCTCACCTTCCCTCTCCTCTTATAACCTCAATTCTCTCTTAGAAGTGTAATGAAGAAGAAATCTCTCACATTCCCTCTCCTCTTACAACCCTAAAAGAAAATCTCCAAGCCCTTGACTTTCACTCTCTATCTCTTCTTGTTGCTTTCACGCCACCCCCCTTTCATGTTACACCAACCTCCTTGAAGTCCTCTTATTTTATTAGGGGCTACCTCCTTTCAAAACAAATTCAAAATTCCCTCCAAAAGTCAACTCTTTTGAATTCAAAAGATGTGTCATTTGATCCAAGAGACATATCACTTCATAAAAGAGCCTTCCAAAGTGTCTACATGCATTAAATTAATCCAAAAGGTGCTTAGAACAAGTGTCCCTTTGAAAATTCAAGCAAAATTCACCTCAAACTGCCTTAATTTTCAAAAAGTCGTCTCTGATGCATCAGGCGCATCATGCGCCAAGGCTCTACTAAACGGCGCATCATGCATCAGATTCCCAAAATTCACTCTTTTGGCTCCAAATTTTGTCATTTTTGCTACTTTTGCTCCAAATGCCCAAAAATGATATACCTACAACAAAACACAAAAATATCTTTCTTTAAAGTGCAATATCACTAAAAATAGGCATAGAATATATACTTAAAACAATTTTTTTTTTCTTTGTATCAAAATTCCCCAAACATAAATGTTACTTCTCCTCAAGTGACACTTTTATTACATAGAAACATATGACTTAGGATAGAGATCAACTCATAACTTCTATACTTTAGTTTAATAAATAGAATAGCAAAATTTAAGAAAAACCTCTAATAACTTAGATTCAAACTCTAAGTCTAAGAGTACTTAGTAATCAATTTTAAGATTTTTGAATCTCTATTCATTTTAAGAAGAATTGCAATTTATCATATTAAGGATATTTAGAACATTCATATGAAAAAGAAGTTCATGAAAACTTTACTAGTAATATTACGAATACTTCAATACAAGTTTAGAAAATGTAATAAAGCTCATTCCATAAGTTGATTGAAGTGAAGCCAAATTTTTATTAGGCATCTCCTCAAGCTTTTGCTCACTTATTTTTCTTTCCTTTTTGTTCTTGTAGGATCTTTTCAATCCTTTCTTTTTTTTCTTTTTTTTTTCTTTTTTTTTTCTTTTTTTTTCTTTTTCAAGTGAGGATTTCTATAGCTGGATACCTTAAATAGTTTTGAACTTCAATATACTCTTCTTAAAGTCAAAACTCCTTACCTTTCTCACCTAATAAATTCATATCAGTTTATGATTTTTCATAAAGTCTCATTCTTATCTTCTTACACAAAATTCTAAAATTTTTAACACTTCAAAAATATTTTTTTTTTGCTTTAAAAAGAAAAACATAGTTTTATCTTATCATACCAAATATCTTTAACTTTAGAATTGACCTTTATTATTAAAAACTTTTTACCTAAATTTTCCATAATAATTATAAACATAAGTATAATCATTTAAAGTTTAATCTCAATATCCCAGGTCATGTTAAATTAATTTTTAAAATATAGTTGATTGAGGATAAATAAAATTTAGTTTACTTCTTTTCAAAAGAAAATTTTCTTCCCCCCAAACTTAAGTTTTTAAGTAATTTTTAAAATATTTTAGTACAAAATTTAGTAGGTGAAAGAGAACAGTAAATGCATGAAAATTAAAACTGACCTGTAGAGGATTTCTAATTATGAAACTGGGCTCTGGTATACTGCAGGTACTAACTTTAAAAACATTCATAAGGACTTTAAAGCAGTAAATGAGACATAATATATTCTTAAGAATTTGCTGAGAATTAAAAATAAAAATACAAAAACTAAGAAACAAAAACTGAAAAATACTAAAAATGCAGGAAATGTAAAAATCTACAGCTACTACCACAACGAAAAATAAAAGTCTTTACTACAACATTCTTAAATGAAAGTACAACACATCTGAATCACACACAATAAACAAACATTAAAACATACTGAACTAAAATCATAAAAATATCACACTTCAATACCTTCCTCCTCCTCATCATCATCATCATCATCTTCTTCCTCTTCATCTTTATCTTGAATAGGAGCATAGGGAGTGAATCTGGGGCAAGGAGCAAATTCCATATTGGGTTCACCCCTATGATGTCTTACCATAGCATTCTCAAAGCCTATACCATGTTGAACTCTCCTCTGCTGATATTCATCATTAGAAGAATTTCTTGCTCCAATATCTCCAATCTGACCCTGAATATTAATTATGTCCATTTGTTGAATCATAAGTTGGTCCATAATCTTTTCCAGTGATGCAAAGTGAGAAGTAGATGCTCCTGCAGCTGATGTTTATCCCTTCTACCACCTCTAGATTCAATAAATGATTCAACTCTTTGAATCATATGCTTCTGAATAGGATTTTGTGGCTATAAATTTTTTTCATTTCTATTGGACTCTACTTCTGATTGCTCACATAAAGTGAAAATCAGGGCAACATATCCCAAACCACTAGCTATAGAACTACCAAGTATACTCTGAGCATGATTAACTATTAGTGTACCAACATTTATTACTTTCATTTTCTGAATGCAATAGTTCAAAGTCCTTCTGTCCTTTGTAACATCAGCAAGATGATTCATTGGTAATAACTAAGTAGAAATGAGGTGATGTCATACCTTTAACTGACTAGTCAACAGGGAAATGGAGAAGTTAACTATTTTGTTATTCTTAATCATCCATTCTCATTTTCCATCAATTAAAAAGGCCATCACTTCATCCAGTGATGAATTCGTCATCACGAATGCAGCGTACTCATCATGATATACATTCCTTAGCCCATAAAAAGCATTGATATGATCATCAATAAATTTAAATTTCTTACCTCTAACGAGAATGAGATCACCCTTAGTGAACCTCGGGTTAGCATAAAACTCCCAAATCATGAGGACAATCACTACTGCAGTGAAGTAGCAGAATCTTTCCCAGTTTCTGACGAGGATCAACCTTTCAATCTCACCACCTGGGTTTACAAACGCCTGGTGTTGGATTAATCTTCTGGTCTCCATTTGAGTATTATAACTATGTTGAGCCTTGAAGTTAATGAATTTTCATGCTTCAAAATCCTCGGATGGCCTTCCTCTTTTCACTCAGTGGGCCATTCAAAAATATATGAACATCCAAATAAATTCCAAATAAATTACTAAAACAAAAATCTAACTCGTTAAATAAGGTTATTTGGTAAGAAACTTTTCACCATGAGTTTTATTCAAGCTTTTTGATCAAAAAATCTCAAATATCAGATCTTCCACAACGTAGGAAAAATTCATGTTGAAAATAAAAAATTTCTAAGTGAAGCTTTTACCAAGAGAAGATGAAATATATGGTTTTTAGCCTCCAAAATTTGCTCTAACACTCTCAATGTACAACCATAGGTTAGAATGTGCTAGGTGAGTCTAGTCTGGTCACTAGGGTTCATTTGGTGGCTGTGGTGTTATTAATTTGGTGACTTTGGCATCGCTAAGTCAATTTTGGTGCATGGGTTCAATTTGGGTCAAAATGGCTAGAAGTTGGATTTAGGTTAGGCTAGCCATGACATTGAGCCTAATTAACTGATCAGTTTGGTGTAGATAATTGTCATGAAGAGTTTGGAAAAGATTTGGAGTGATTTTGAACTGATTTGGAGGGTCAATTTGAAGGAATTTGGACATTTGATAAATTTGAGAATATTACGCTAGACTTGAGCTTAGGTTGGGCTAGGTCCAAATTGATGGTTGAAAATGGTCTGGAAGAATATCATGAAAGTTCTTAACATCAATTGGGTGTCAATTTTGGGGTTTGGATATTCAATTGGGCGACATTTCAGAATATGGCTAAATTGAGGTAGATTTGGAAATTTTGGATTTGGGTTGAAATTGGGTAAAATTGAAGCTTAAACAAGGTCAATTGAGTGTTCAATTTTTTGTGTGGAGATGTTTCAAAGAGTTTATTATGCTTAGATGAGACAATTGGAGGGATTTGGGGGCTCAATTGAAAAAAATTTTAGTTTTAGGCCAAATGAGCCCCTCAATTGGAAGGATTGGACTTGGATTTGGTTTGAATTAAGTTTTTTCATGATTAATTTGAGTTTACGATTGAAATTGGGGGAGATTGTGGTCAAATTGATGGACATTTAGGGTGAATTTGGGGAAATTGGGCCCTTAAGGGCAATTTGGGGTTTTTGGTCAAAATATGTCAAATTGGCCAAATTAAGTTTAATGGAAGGGTCCAAATTGATTTTGGAGGCATTTGAGATGATTTTGAAGATTTTGGGAAAGGTTGGGCCACCAAGGGTTTTTTTTTAATTTTGGCCAAATTTGAGGGTTTTTTTGGTAAATTGGGTAAATTTGGGGGGCAAAAGGCCAAGTTGGTTTTCGTGAAATTGAGGGTCCAACCACCATATGTGAACTGTGGACCAATTGAATCCCAATTTGGGTCCTCTAAGTGTTGGTTCTAGTTAAACCCCAGGCAAGGTCTAGTGGGTCTAGGGGACCATCTACATAAGTCTCTTAAAGGATCAAGGGATCAAAGTCAACAGATTTTGGTTTTAGGGTTGTGAGTGACAGTGAGAGAAATTGAATGAACCAACTCCAGGCCAGCACCCAGGGTCAACCTTAACACCAAGCAGTCCTATTGGGACTTAACTTGAGCTCTCCTATATTGACCCCACCTACTAAGTGCTAAAGGTTAGGACCAATATGTGAAACTTCAAGTTGAGAAAAGAATGGTTTAAAGTTTCTAAAGTTGAGGGTTCCTTTTCTAGTCCTCCAGGAATAGTCAACATGAAAGTCTTATGGCTAGACTCTGGGCTACTAAAGAGGAAAAACTAAATCTCAACCAAAAGTTAGGTCAACATCCAGCAAATATTTTTAAAAACAATTGTTCTAATTCGATAAACGTCTTGACCGATCCATTGGGTAGCTCAACATACCAATTAAATGTAATTCTTGATAGGCAACTGACAAATTGTCAAAAGAGTAAAGCTTCATTACCTCCGGTGTTGCCACAACTGGCTCGGCAGTGTGTTATATGCTGCCTGGGATTTCCAGTCCCATCGAATATCTTAAAGTTTGGTGACACTAAACTTTTTGGGTAGGGTATGGCATCAAACTCCTCCGGGTAAGGTCTACCCCTTGAAATCAATGCACCACCCTTAGTTGGGCTAAGGATTCCCGAACTTGTTGTTCGACCAATTGTTTAATATCTTTCTCCGGTATGGTACTTGGTGAGGAATCCTTCTTTTGTTGCTCATCTCCATTAGCAATGGCAACTTATCTCCTTTCAGCTGTAATATGAACTATTTCTGGTTGGTTGACTCCTGAAGAAGCTAACTGCTGTGACTGAGATTGTCCATAAACAGTTGTCATGGCGGCCATGGTGGTGGCCATCTCATCCATTCTCTTTTCTATTTGACTAATTTGCTCATCTCTTAGGAAAACATCCCTGTGCAAATAATCTATGGTGTTCCCTTTAAGGAGAGGTTGGGCATCACGATCATATGTAGCAGTGCTAGTTTCGATGACATGAACATCCATGAAATCTTCATCGAGATAATCATTGAAATCAAAATCTTCATCATCATCAATGACTACTCCATGTTCTTTGGCTAACTAAGAAATCTCAGCTCCGAGCTTTTCAACTTTCTCCTCAATTATTGCTTCCTGAATCACCTTAAGATCTAGAGTATTTTCCTGAATTTTCTCGACTTGTTCATTAAAATCGGTAGAAATAGCTGCCACAATGTCCGACATTTCAGACCTCTGCTTCATTCCACAATTCAGCCTTGCGGGCTCATTAAACCGTATTGGTACAATGACCTTGTGTACCCATACATTCTTCTTTGGCGGTGATTTCTTGAGATGGAGTGTCTCAACGCATGCATCAGTATGTCGAAGAGAGGCATGCTCTCCGTTGTGGAGACCAAACATAGTTTTAGGTGACTTCTTTATCTTTTCCTTCTCAGGGGTATTCTTGCGAGCAATTGTTTTCGTTTGTTTTTCTCTCTTTTATTTTAGGAGGAGTCGCCAGCTTGTTGATTGTCGTATACTTCCCCTATTCGAATAAATCTCCCTTCTGAATCAGATCATTGAATCAAAGAGGACAGGAACCGAATAAAAAGGGACATACGACAAAGCGACAAACAAGAGAAAACACAAAAAGTGGAGAGCCTACGTGTGGTAAACCTTGCAAGAATATGTTAAAAGAGTCCGCCCAAATAAGATTGAGCGAAAGCACCTTAAACCAATATCCGCGAAAGAATACCTATGTAGGCTACCCATAACCAGAGATTCAGGTGTATGTGCCTTTCTGGGGTCAAGAGCACTCCCAAGGGGAACGTATCCAACTTGGTTAATTCATCTTGGGGGGTACCCAAGAATACTCTTGATAAAAGGAGTTTCGCTTGGATTATCGTGAACCTGGGGCAATAAGTATTCAAAGGAAGGTTATTCCGTGTGAGAACAGTCCCGATGCTTCAAAGCTCGCGCTAAGCCATCGGGCAGAAAGTGAGTCTCTCACATCCTGAATGGGTAGTGGCTCATTGACACACAGGGCCCACGGAATAACCTAAATCATCTTCACGGGGATATCCAAATGCGTCAAAGCACGTCCGGGCCATAAGGGCAGAGGACAAATCGTCGTATCCCAAATGGGCGGCAGCTCATCGGTATCGGATGTCAAAATGATATCAACGAAGTCAAGGAGCGACAGGGCTTAAAGGGGCTCAACAAAAAGGATGGTAGAGTGATCCTAAAAGGTAGAGGTAACTGGGTTTGGGTACCACAGACCCGTCATCCACAGCTACTAGGACCCTAAGTCTACCTGGTCGTGAAGGTAGTCGACCCAACATGTCCTGAGATCCCCGGTCAGCAATCCGTGAATTGGATCGTCCACGGGAACCTTGGTAGCCCTAAGCTCAAAGGAACGAAACTCTATCCTATGACTAAAAGCTGGAGCTCCAAGATGTGGGACTTGTACCTGCCAAAGTGACAAGGATGCCTCAGGAAGGAAAAGAAAATGGAGGTTCAGCTACAAAGCTGGAAACACTCCAAACAACAGGACTTACACCCTGTCTGGGTCAGGGAGCCTTCTAACACCCTAAACGCACTAGACAACCACCTATAAAGAGGTATGCTGGGCCAGTCAGGTTGAAGAAGCACGAGGA
>JXCR01146888.1:52122-75148 GCA_002079205.1 Phalaenopsis hybrid cultivar | reverse complement strand
TCATTTAAGCTTTATTATGTTACTTAATAATTCATCCTGAATATCCTGATGCTCAGTGAATATTGATGTCTTGATTATTCCTAAGAATAGGGTGAATGTCATTTGTCTTTTAATTTGAAGATTATGTTGGTGAAGACCCTTTAGGAGACAAATTAGTGTTATTAAGAACACTTAGCCAAATTTTAGTCCTAATTGGACTTGTGGTGTTTTAAAAGAGTTTGATTATGTTGGTTTTTCTAATCCTCTTTTAACAAATGGATTTCAACTTATCACTAAGTCCTTAGGACCTAAGTGAATGTATTAAGTGTATGTATTGATTAAAAAAAATTAAAACTTTAAGTAATCGTTATCAAGATCATTTAAACATCATTTTGATTATCAAACAAGGGTATGAAATCATTGATTTTCAAAGTTATACCCTTAAATTCAAAAGTCATTATATGCTAATGAAGTTTCCAAAATTTTGATAATTATGAGAATTATTCTGTCATCTTATAATTTGGCAAAGTGAAGTGGGTTTCTACCAATTAAGCCCAATTTTGATTACAAATCATCAAATTAGTAAATTAATATCAGAAATTACCCATTTCCCATTTTGATTAAACCTAAATGTTCATTAAGGCCAAAATATCCAAAATTACAATTTTGCCCCTAAGGGTCCAAACTTTCATAATTTGTCAAATTCAAGTCAAATGACTTTGAAATTTTTATGCAACCCTACTGATAAGTCAATTAAGACATTAGAGGAGAAAATGTGGATTTTCACAATTTAATTTAATTCATATAATTATTTTTATGCTAAAATATGCATCTTCAAAGGAAATTCCAAAAGATGATCAAGACAATTTTCACTTGAAATTTTTATGTAAGCTAGCCCTAGACTAGAAAGTCATTTGGCCAAAATTTCATAGTTGTTTGAATTTTCTGTGATTTATTAAAATTAATTTAAATTTTGGAGATTTTAATAAAAATAAAATATTTTAAGTGTTGAAAAATATGTTTTATATTTTTGAAAAATCTCTCTGAAGTCAAGGAATCCAAAGAAATTTATTTTATATATTTTTTTATTTTTATTTTATTTTTTAGAATTATTTTTGTGAAAATTCTATTTCNAAAAATGAAGTTTTTATTTTAAAAATATTTTTATTTTTATTAAATCCCCTTGATATCAGAGAACTCAAAAAGCTAAGTTTCATAATTTTTTGAGTTATATTTAGATTTTTAAAAATTATTTAAGTTTCAAATTTGATGGTCACTTTTAAAAATCAATTAAAAATATTAAATGATCTCCAAATGACTTGAAATTTTTATGGTGGGTTTTCTGACTCATGAACCATAGTGAAGAATAAAAATCAAGTGATTTTAATCTCTTTGTACTTTAAATTAAATGTTTTAAGTGAATTAAGGTTTCCTCAAAACAGTGATGTTTTCATTCTTAAAAATCATGAAGTTATTTCCTAAAACTACTCTTGTCCATAGGGAGCAAATTAGAGTTTGCTCAAAACAGTGATGTTTTAATTCTTAAAAATTATGAAATTATTTCGTAAGACTACTCTGGCCATAGGAAACTCATATGAATTTTTGTAGAATTTTCTAAGCCACATACAATTTTCTATAATTATTTGAATGAGCTCACATGAATATTTGTAGAATTTTCTAAAGCACATGCAATTTTCTATAATTATTTGAACGATGCTTAAGAACTTAGAAAATTAAGATCTCTGTGTAGAGATCTCCTATGTCTTTGAAAAAATACTTGAACTCACATGAATATTTGTAGAATTTTCTAAGCCATATGAGATTTTCTATAATTATTTGAACAGAAAATGAATATAAAACTTAGAAAATTAAGATCTCTGTATAGAGATCTCCTATGTCTTTGGAAAAATGCTCAAATTGTTCTAGAAAATTAAGATCTCTGTCTAGAGATCTCCTATGTCTTTGGAAAAATGCTCAAATTGTGCACCTAGAGAGAGGCTACAACATATAAAAAGTTGGGGTTAAGACGATAATCCAATATGAATGGAGAATTGAAAAACCCCTAATTCTTATTTATTTTTTAAGAATAATTTATGCATAAAATTAATGTGAAAATAACTCCACATGATTCTCCTTTGTTCACTAGAGGGTATTTTTATTTTATTTTTATAAATTTTCTATGCAAAGATATGGATTTTTGAAGTTTATAATAATTTATACATCAAATTAATGTGAAAATAATTCCACATGAATCTCCTCTATTCACTGAGCAAGTGGGTATTTTTATTTTATTTTTATGAATTTTCTATGCAAAGATATGAATTTTTGAAGTTTAGGAGCTATTTTCTGAATTTATTAATTATCTTATTTATTTATTCAAATCGCGGGCTGAGTGGATCATCGGATCCGTCAAAAAGCCACGCGGCGCGCTCCTATTCAACGTCGCCTTCTGAGTCAACTACCACGCATCCCGCTGTTTCGTTCCATAGGATCATCCGGTTTGATCTCCGCCGTCCATTTAATACACGCGAGAATGGATGACATCCGTTCATCGTCCCCGATAGCCTTAACCGAGAGCCGTCCATTTTAAAACCTCAATATCTTTCTCATTTCTTAATGGATTTTGATGATTATTTTTTTAAATTGTTCGTCTTTAAGAGACGAACACATCTATATGGTAAACATACTAAGCAATCAAGCTATTATAAAATGGAGAGCTCGCGAAGGCTCGGGAGAGTGAGTGAGGTTATACCTTTGCTCCGAGAGTTTTAGCCTCAATCAGAGATTCTTCACACCTTCGTTGGTGCCCAAAGAGCTTAGAGATGAAGCCTTTGGCTCTATGTAAAGCCTATGTATGATTTCGATCAAAGCCGATTTTGGGTGTTGGTTGAGAGCTATGGTATTAAAGCCTATGTATGATTTTGATCAAGGCCGATTTTGGGTGTTGGTCTAGAGCTATGGTAGAGTCTATGTATGATTTCGACCACAACCGATTTTGGGTGTTGGTTGAGAGCTATGGTAGAGGCTATTTCAGAGGGGGAATCGATGGGGGTTTGGCTTCTTTCAGTGTTGTAAAAGTGTAGAGCCAATTTAATTGAAGTTTGGTGCTGTGTAGGTTGGGATTGGAATTTGTCCTGGTTTCGGGCAGGAATTCAAACCCAAAATTAGATTTTTGTGGTGGAATTGGGGGAGGGAAATGGATTGCAATGTACTAAGGGGCTCTTAGAGAAGCTCTCTGAGGAGTTTGGGAGGCCTTGGTGAAAATTTTTTACCACACCATTCATGGCCGAGAGGGGGGTATTTTATAGAGTTTGGCTAAGGGGAGGCTTGGCTGGCCAATTGAAGGGTTAGCCCCACTACTTAGGTGTTAAGCAGAGGAGCTCTCAGATCAATTTGGGCTGAGGTGGCTTCTTGGCATGCATTTGGGTATTAACCATGTGGGGGACTCACGGTTTTGGGTTTTAGCTTGGGTTAAAGTGGCTAAACAAGGGTTGGATCATGGTTAAAGCTTGTAATGAGCATTAAAAATGACACCATAGGGTATGGACATCTGGTATGGCAAGTACCTTGATTTAACCCTCTCCTTATTCCTTTAAGAAATTTAAGAAAAAAATTTACCCATGAGATAAATATCAAGCTTAACCATGGGTTGATGGATGGCTTTAAACTCAACCTTAGAGTCTAGGATGAGTTATGGTAAGACTCATTTGACCATACCAAGCTTAATTGATTTGGATTTGGCCATAAGTCTAAGAAAGTGCATATGGCCAAATCTTGTGTTTGGACTAGGTTAGACATGTCAATGGGCTTAATTAAATATGGCATTTGGTGTAAGAGACCATAAGGAACAACTTTCATGAAGGGTGAAAGTCATTTTGAGGTCACTTGGTTAATCAATTTGGTGGATCTTTTATTTTTCACCCATTTTAAGCATGTTGGGCTAAGTTTGGGTCAAACTTGGGCTAGCTATGGGCTAAGTCCAAATTGATTGTTGTTTTTGGTGTAAAAAATCATGATGAACAACTTTCATGATGGATGAAAATTGTTTTGAAGTTGATTTGGTAGTGAACTTAATGAATTTAGATGAAATTTGGATTTTGACCCAAATTAGGCATATGGGTGGTAGTGAATTTAGTGGATTTTGATGAAATTTGGATTTAGACCCAAATTAGGCATATGGGGAAGAATTTGGTGGATTTTGATGAAATTTGGATTTAGACTCAAATTAGGCATATGGGGCTAATTTGTGAGCTAGCTTTGGGCTAAGCTCAAATTGATTGTTGTGTTTGGTCAAAAATGACCTTATAAAGTTTAGGTTTGGGTTTAGACTTAAATTAAACCCGTATGGGTCAAATTTGGGTCTAACTTGAGCTAGCCTTGGACTAAACTCAAATTGATTGTTGTGTTTGGTCACAAATGACCTCACAAAGGATTTTCAACAAAAAATGGATGCCAATTTGAGGTTTAAGGCAATCAATTGTTGAGATTTGGGGTGTTAGCCAATATTGGGGCTAATCTTGGGAATTTTGGATTTAGGTCAAAATCAAATGGATTTGAGGCTTCACCAAGGACAATTGATGGTTGATTTTGATGTTTAAGAATTTTTTAAAGATTTTGCAATATTAACTGAGACCAATTGGCTAGGAAATGGGTTCAATTGAGTGAGATTAAATCTCGTGGTCAAAATTGGGGCTTTGACCCAAATCAAAATTGAGCTCAAATCATAGACCAATTGAGCCTAGATTTGGTTTAGTTTAGTCATATAAAAAGTGAATTTGAGTTAAAATTGGGCTCAAATCATGGACCAATTGAGCTTGTATTTGGTTTATTTTGGTCATATGAAAAGTGAATTTGAGTTTAGGATTGGATGCTTGGATTTGGTTTAGTTTGGTCATATCAAAAGTGAATTTGAGCTTAGGATTGGAATTGGGTCAATTGAGATCAAATTGATGGACATTTGAGTTGGATTTGGGGAAATTTGGATCTTTAAAGACAATTAAGATCAAATTGATAGACATTTGGGATGGATTTGGGGAATTTTGGGTCTTTAAAGGATAATTTGGGGATTTTGGTTAA
Organism: Phalaenopsis hybrid cultivar; assembly: GCA_002079205.1. Lineage (NCBI taxonomy): Eukaryota > Viridiplantae > Streptophyta > Magnoliopsida > Asparagales > Orchidaceae > Phalaenopsis > Phalaenopsis hybrid cultivar. The sequence continues at coordinate 70,093 of JXCR01146888.1, read as the reverse complement.
AGATGGTCAAATTGGACAAATTGGATCATGTGGTAGTTGAAAGAAATAAAATTGGGAATATTTGGGATTTATTGGCATTTTTTGAGAATTTTAGAATTTTGGAGATTTTGGGTCAAAGAGGGGTCCCAAGGGCAGTTAGGTAACTTGGGGATTGATGTGATTTGGTCATTTAGCCAAAATTGGGGTCCCAAGGGCAGTTAGGTAACTTGGGGGTGTCTGGGGCAAATGACAAAAGATGTCAAGTAGAATTGGATAAATATCCATTCTAAATGAACTGTGGATCAATAAAACCCTCATTTTAGTAGAATTGGATAGATATCCATTCTAAATGAACCATGGATCAATGAAATCCCCATTTTGGGTTCTTATGTAGCCAGGGTATTGTGAGAGTATGGTATTGTATATCTTAGTTCCAAACCAACATCCAGGCTCAATCCTAAGGCCAAGTAACCCTATAGGAACTCTCCTTGAGTTCCCTCATAATGATCTTACCTACTAAATGCTAGAGGTTGGGACCAATATGTGGAATTTCAAATTGAGTAAATAGAAGAGTTTTGAGTTTCTAATGATGAGGGTACCTTTTCTAGTTTTCTAAGACTAGTTAATAAGAAAGTCCTTTGGCTAGACCTAGGCTACTAAAGAAGTTTCTAGACCTCAACCAAAAGTGAGGTCAACAAGTAGGGAGAAAAATAAAGGAATCAAATCAGACTTCATGAGACAGATACAACAAAACACAAATTTTAAATATAAAAGAAAGTTCATACAATAATAATAAACAAACAACAATTATGTGAAACTCTTTCTCAAAACAAATCCTTTGTAGCCTTTCTTAGGAAATGTAGAAAGAAGAAATCTCTCACTTCTCTTCCTCTCCAACACTTCTTAGAGAAGAATTCACAGTTAAATTCACCACAAAAACTCAAAACTATAAATACAATAACTAACTAATGGTGTGGAATGTAGGTGGGCGAAGAGGAAAACTGATTGAGTGAAAGACTGTGAAATGGTGCAAAAGGGGGAGGGGTTTCTGATCAAATTTTGGCCCTAAATAGAGCCTAGGGTTGGTTCCCCAATAGGTGCATCCAAAAAATCTTAAAAATGGATACAAATTCATCAAATCTTTTAGAAATAGAGTCTGCACTGACACTAGCGCTTTCGGTGCCAGAGGCCATTTAATTAATCCATCTTCTAAGTCAAACAGTGCCATTGGCGCCCCAACTAGCGGCGTCAGACCTGAAATTTTTTAAATTCTTCACTTTGACTCTAAATTTCATCCTTTTTGCTTCCTTTTTGATTCAAGTCCTAAAAATCAATAACATGCAATAAAACACAAAAAATACATTCCATTAAAGTGCAATATCACAAAAAAATAAGTATAAAATATGGGTCTAAATATGCATATATTTTTGGTGTATCAATCATTTAAACACAAATATGCAAATTATATGGAGTTTGTTTTTAATTATATGAATTTTAATTGATAGGATTTTTTTTTTGCATCCTCCATTGATCTCGAAAGGTTTTTATCTAAATAATCAAACATGACATTCAAAGAATAACATACTCCCCTGAATGATAGAAATACAACATTAGGATGTATTTAATCACTAAAATAATAAAAATCTTTTTGATTTATTTGTCTAAGAAATAAGGAATTTCCCTTATATTAAGGTCGTAAGATAATTTTATTCTACTATGGGGTTTGAACAAATGATAAGATGATGTTAAGTGGTTTCAACCAGCAGGGAGAAAAGGCTCTTGGATCAATCACACAAACAATGATAATCGATGATTTAGGAACAACGACAAAATCCATATCATTGACTCTAAAACTTCATTCAATGCCCTACTGGGTCGATCATGGATTCTTAAGTACAAGATGGTTCCTTCGTCCCTACACCATTGCATAAAGTACTATGAGAAAGGTAAAAAATGATGTATAAAGGAAAATTTACACCCATTTTCAATACATGAAGTGGACATTCAAGAAGATGTAGCATGCTATGCTCCCCCAAAAAAGATAAACCTCTTCAGAGACAATGTTCAAAATAAACTTGAAGACCCAAAAAGATTACAAGGTTGAGACTTGCTGGTTTCAACCCAATGATCTCCCATCACTCCTTCATAATAAGGTGGTGAGAACTCCTCTAGCACTCTCATCCGAGGTAGAGGCTGGGGACGAGGAAAAGAAGAAATAATAGGATCATTGAGTGGAAGAATCCGGTCGTTAACATTAACTTAGAAGACTCTTATGAGGAAGAACAAAACAAGAAAAATGCAATAGTTATAAGCCAAAAGAAACCTCACTTTGAAATATCTTTAGAAAAGAAAGAGAAACAAGAACATGAGTTTTTGTATGAAAAAATTAACCACTATGTAATGCAATGAACCCCTAACTCCGATCCATCCTCACAAGGTTGAGAGTTTGGTGGTCAAGAAAGTAAAAAATGTGGCATGAGGCTGATAAGATTCCATCATGGTTCTTCTTCTTCTAGTCCCAAAGTTGATGTAAAACTACAAGAGGAAAATTCTGTCTAATTAATTAAATTGCCTATTTAGTTCTACTTGCCATGTGTCCAAACACTTGTTCAACATGGTTTGATGCCTAAGCAACTGTCAAAAAATAAGTTACACCTTTTTAAGGAATTATGGAACAAAAAAAATCAAACTTTTAACTCTAAAGAAGGTGTTGGATTTGACACGATAGTGTGGGTCAACATTATAGAATTTTGCCTAGTTCTTAATGATGAACTGAATGGAGACTATCTTAAATTTTTAAATGACTTTGAAGAGCTGTCAATAGAAGATACTCCACCAAAATTTGAAGAAGATATTAAATCAATAATCGATGAGCTGAGAGAGGTCAACTTGGGAACCAAAGAAGAACCTAGGCCTACTTTCATCAGCTCTTTAATGATTGAAAAGGAAGCCACAGACATGATTAAGATGTTAATGTAATATAGAGATTTCCTTGCCTAGAGTTATGATGAGATGTTTGACATAGCACCGGAGGTTGTAGTTTAAAAACTTAGAATGGATCAGACTATGACCCCAGTCAAACAAGCTCCCAAAAGAGTGCATTATAAAATTGAGCAACAAGTTACAACTGAGGTTTAGAAAATAATAGATGCTAACTTTATACTAGAAGAGTAATATCTAACATGGTTGGCCAATTTAGTTTTGGTTAGAAAGAGAATGGTTAGATCTGATATGTGTTGAATTTAGAGATTTGAACAAGGCATGCCCTATGGATGAAATCCCGTTGTCAATCCTAGAATTGATGGTATATATTGCGTCATCGCACACCCTCTTCTGTTTTATGAATGGATCATCCAGCTACAATCATATAAATATGGAACCAAAAGATGCTACAAATACCACATTCAGAGCATCGATCAAAATATATGGCTACACAGTAATGCCCTTCAAACTGAAGAATGGTGGAGCAACATACCAAAAGGCAATGTCGAGGACTTTTGGCAACCTCATTTACAAGCACGTGGAATGCTACGCGGATGATTTGGTTATAAAAAGCAAATAGAATGATACTAATTTGTATGATTTCAGAATTGTCTTTAAATGTTTAATTTAATTTAATCTTAAAATAAATCCTTTAAAGTGCGCCTTTGGTGTCACCTTCAAGAAATTTTTAGGATTTGTTGTTCGCCATCGTGAAATTGAAATCAATCTTGAGAAGATTAAATATAACTTAGAAATGCCATCTACCAACAACTTGAAGCAACAATGATCCTTGTAAGGGAAATTGACACACTTAAAGATGCTTTATATCTAATTTGTTAAGAAGGTATCAACCCTTTTCTATGTTAATAAAAAAGAACATCATGTTTGCTTGGGACGATATATGTCAACAGACCTTCAAAGGCATTAAACAGTACTTAATGAGCCTTTTGTATTAGAAACCCTTGTCTAGGGTGGGCATTAATACTTCATATTGCAACTTTAGATGACTACCTTGGAGCCTTGCTAACCTAAGTAAATGATGAGGGTAAGGAAAAATCCATCTACTACTTACATCGTAGTCTAATACTGGCGGAGATAAAGTATTCTCCTATCAAGAAACACTATCTGGCTTTGATTTTTACTGTCTAAAAGCATAGAAATTACATGCTTTCTCAAAAGGTCAACCTTATCTCAAAGTTTACTCCATTGCAGTACTTGATTACCGACACGCCTAAAAATTACATACTTTTACTTATATTTTCATATATATTTTATGCTCATTTTTAATGATATTACACTTTAAGGGAAGGAATTCTAATATTTTTGGCTTTAGGTACAAGAAAAAGACTTTTGGAGAAAAAGAAGCAAAAATGGCCAAAAATGATGCAATTTGGGGCCAAAAACAAGCAAGAAAGAAAATCCTGACTTGTCACATTTCAATGTCTTTCTATGTTTAATCTCCTTTAAACTTCTCATATTTTTTTAAATGAATATATACATTAAAAAATGTTATTTTCATGATTATATTGTATGTATATCTGTTAGGAGCGAAACACAACTTAAATGGGGCAAATAGAGCTGAAACAGAGCAAAATGGAGCAAAAAGGTGGAGCTGCTGCAGGGTGGCACTAGAGGCGCCAGATTCAAGAGAACACGTGCTAGAGGCACTAGAATGGTGCCAAAAGTGCCAAAATCTAGAGAATAGGTACCAAAGCTGCCATAAACTGGCGCCAAGGCGCTAGAGATGGTTATGGACGTATTTTTGATAATTTTTTTTTTACTATTTTGAGTTATTCTAGATGGCTCTAAGTGAATCAAACACCCCATAGAGTTGTTCAAAGAATCTAGACACTTGGGAAAAGCTATTGAATGAAGAGGTATGTCTCCTGGATGAAGAAATTTGTCACTTGGAATGAAAAGATGTCTTTTGGGAAAAACAAGGATTTTTGTCTCTTTAAAATAGAGGGGCCGGTGCCTATGGTGTTAGTGTGTGTGTGGGGGGGTGTGTTTGTTAAGAAAAGTAAGAGGAATGCTTAAAGATCTTGGAATAGGAGTATAAATGTAGATTTTTATCTTTTCTAAAGAGATTGGAGAGGGTATTTTGAGAGAATCTGTAAGGAATTGTATTAGCATTGCATGGATCAGCGTGAGACTTTGTGGGAGCGATTTTTCATCTTTCTTTCAAGGGTAAAAAGCTAAGTATTGAGTTTTTCATTATCTTAATACTTTGTAAACACCTATCTAGTGGATTTTCTATGATGTAAAGAAGTTTTCCATTTTGTTTTCTTGTTCTTTGCGAGCAGTTTTTCTTACTCTTTCCTCTTGTTTGGAAATAGTGGCAAGAGAAGATTATGGCATTATTTTCATTTAACTTTTTTTTTTACAATGAGTAGGATTTATGTGTAGGACTTTGGTATGTATGTTAGTACGCAATTTAATTATAAACTTGATGGTTTTTACTTGAACTTCATTTACATTGCAATTTAGGCCTGTTGTAACGTTAAAATTTGTTGAGAAACATAAGATCCGAAAGGGATATGATTTCTACTACAAATTAAGAATCACATTCAATTTCATAAATGATAATGTATTCCATGGGGTTGAGTGCAAATAAATAGGGAAATATATTTTGATGGGGGCAAAATTAGAGATTTGAGGGTGAAAAACTAAAATCCCCAATTTGGTCCAGTTGCTTGGAAGCTAAAGGGAGATTGCTAACCCTCAAGTGAGGGAGAATTGGGAGCTCTGGAGTGGGAACCATTATCCTCTCAACTTAACCACAAATTTAGGGACCAAAATCTGGATTATTCAATGTTCTTTATGCACTCTTAGAGGGTAAGGAATAGAATTGCTCATTTTTGGCATATATAATATTTAATGTATCTCATTCTTATACATTATCTAATTCACTACATAAAAATAGTAGTTTTTAACGCCTCAAAATTCTCTAAACCAATTCATCCATAAAAGGTTATCTTTAAAGTTAATATTTTCATTTAGGAGTAGTTGTTGGTTATTTTAAATATATATTTTATAAAATTTTAAAATTACTGCGTAATTTTAGGATGGTTCAAGTTTTTTGACACTATTACCGGGGATTGAAATTAACATAAAACACATAGAAAAACAGCACACACTATCGGCGCATCAATGACCCAACCAAAACTTTTTGGAAAGTTAGCATGATGATCAATGATATTATTTCAATTTGATATATCATTTGTATTTCTTCATGCCATTAAGGGACAAATCCAGGAAAATTTTCTTACGGCACAACCGCTACGAGACAAGACACCTTTAGTGATGAGTTGTTACGAGTCAAGACACCTTTAGTGATGAGTTTCCACATGAACATGTAATGAGTATAGAAGAACCTAATGCCCAATGTTGGGATATGTATTTTGATGGAGATTTGGTAGTACAAAAAGATAAAGGGTCACTGACAATAGTGTCCGACAAAGTAGGCGTTTGATTGATCTTCATCATACCAAAATGAGAAATGTTGCAATATTCATACCATATGACTGAGCCATGTTGTTGACCTCATTTTTTGTTGAGGTTTAGTTTTTCCTCTGTAGTAGCCTGAGGTCTAGCCATAGGATTTTCCTATTGACTATTCCTAGAAAACTAGACATGAAACCCTCACCACTAGAAATTCCAAACTCTTCTCTATTGAGTTTGAAGTTCCACATGTTGCTCTCAACCTCTAAATACTTAGTAGGTGGGGTCACTGTGGGGGAAACTCAAGATGAGTCACCCTTAGGATTGCTAGACCTTAGGGTTGACCCTAGGTGTTGGTCTGGAGCTAAGGCACTCACTACACTTATCTACACTCACAATCACTCACTACCCTAAACTCAAATTTCTAGCCTAGATCCCTTGATCTTTTGGGACTCATGTACATGGTCCTCTAAACCTACCAGCCCTAGGGTTATGGTTTGGCTAAGACCCCTATGTAAAGGACCCAAAATGGGGTTTCCATTGGTCCATGGCCTATTGGTGATGGTTGGTACCTCGACTCTACCAAAATACCCATCTTGGCATTTTACCTCTAAAAAACCCCCAAATTACCAAAATACCCCTCTTGAACCCAAAATTCCAAAAATTCTAAAAATCCCTAGAAAATCCCAATAAATCCTAAATATTCCCGATTTCATTTCTCTGAACTACCACATGACCCAATTTGGCCAATTTGACTATCTTCCACAAAAACCCCCAAATAGTCATTTAAAGACTCAAATTTCCCCAAATCCAACTCAAATGCCCATCAATTTGATCTCAATTGACCACAATTACAACCCTAAACTCAAATTAACCTTTGATATGACCAAATTAAACCAAATCCAAGCTCAATTGGTCCATGATTTGAGCCCAATTTTAATTTGAGTCAAAACCCACAATTTTGACCATATGATCTAATCTCACCAAATTAAACCCATAGCTTAGTCAATTGGCCTCCATTATTCTTGAAAAATCTTTATAACATGCCTATACATCAAAATCAACCATCAATTGCCTTGGTGAAGTCTCAAATCCATTTGATTTTGGCTTAAATCCAAAATTCCCAAATTTAGCACCAAATTGGCTAAAATCCCCAAATTTGACCCAATTAATTGCCTTAACTTAAAAATTGGCATCCAATTCATGTTGAAAACTCTTAATGAGGTCCCTATTAACAATTTAAAATAATAAATTTGGACTTAGCCCAAGGCTAACCCAAGCTAGACCCAAGTTTAGCCCAACATGGCCAAATTGATTAAAGTTCAAAATTACCTCAAATTGACTCCCCAATTGGACTCAAAACCACTTCCATCCTTCACCAAAGTTGTTCCTTATGATCATATACACAGAAGGCAATAACTATTTGGACCAATTAACATGGCTAATAAACCCAAGTTTTGGTCATTTGCACCCACTTGGACCCATGCACTAAATGTGACCTAACCACCTTAAAGCCACCAAACTAACTCCACCACAGCCATTGGTCATATACTAAATGAGACCTAACCACCCTAAGGCCACCAAATTAACTCCACCACAACCATTAGTTGGACTTAGTGACTAGTCCAAACACCATAAAATCACCTAAATCAATCCATGGACCAAAGGTCCCCCAGATTAAGGGATCTTATTTCCAAAAATGCACTTGCTTAAGATATCTTTGCCAATTCAAAGCACATTTGTATTAAATTACTGTGATGGATTCCTCTGGGTTTCCTGAGCTCCTAGCCACCTCCCCCTGGCTGGCCGGCCAGCCTAGTGGTCGGAAAAGACCAAAACTGATAGTCACTCCCATGGAACCTCACCCAAATCAAACTTAGAGGCCAGCTCATCTAAATCAAATTGAAGAGCTCCTCTCCCCTCCCCCTAAGCACCACAATGCACCCAAACTTATGCCCTGAGAGCCACCCCATAGCTATTTTTATAAAAACTCACCTCCCACTGCCATGGGAGGTGTGCTGAAATTTTCTTAGAGAGGTCTCTTCAAACTTCACACAGAGCTTCCCTAAGATCCCCTTAGTGCATTTCAATCATTTTTCCTCACCCATTCACATTGTCGAGCTCAATTTTGAGCTTAAAACCCTGTTGGAAACCAGGACAGAGCCCAATACACCTCCACACTCCACCAAACTTGAATTACTTGTGCCCACACCTTCACAAGAGTGAAAGAAGCCAAAGCCCCATCAAACCCCCCTTCCATAGAGCCTCTACCATAGCTTTAGACCAACACCTAAAATCGAGCTTGGTCGAATTCATACCTATGCCTTACACAAAGACCAGGGACTCAATCCCTAGCCTCCTTGGACCCCAACAAACATGCCAAGCACCTCTAATTGAAGTCTCCCTTCTCAGAGAAAAGGTATAAAACTTCTCCTCATCCCGAGCCTATTTCGATCCATTTACTTAAGCTTGATTTCATGGCATCTTAACCGTATGGATGTGTTCGTCTCACTTAGATGAGTTCATAGAATTAAAACAGAAGTGATTTGGTTGAGTCTAGGCTGAGACATAAGTTTTTAGTGTGGACGGTCACGGGATCATCCTATAGGGGATGATGATGGGGAGCCATTTGATCAAGCGTGTATCAAATGGACGGAGGAGATCAAGCCGGACAGTGCTTCGGGAGATAAACCGCAGGCCGAGTCAGTAACTACGTGGACGGCGGCGTCCAATCAGAGCACGCCGCGCTTGCCTTCGGAGCTGTCTAGGATCTAGTGAGCACGCGCAGTTTAAATAAATAAATAGGACTTTTTTTATTTATTTAAATACCCTTAATTTAGAAAATTCATAATTTTGTGTAGAAAAAATCACAAAAATAAAATAAAAATACCCACTTGCTCAGTGAACAAAGGAAAATAATGTGGAACAAAATTCAAGACCATGCTGTGCATATTTTATTTTTAATTAATTAAACACTATTTGGGATTATTTGATTCTCCAGGCATAATGACACATCACCTTGACTTGGAATTTTAGCATGTTGCAGCCTCCGTCTAGGGAAGTATTCTTTGATTTTTCCAAAGTTAGAGGAACCTCCTATACGAGATCATATTTTACAAATTCTTCACATCATTTCCTTAAAATAATCATGGAAATTAGCATATTGGTTATTAAATCCCAAAAAAAATTTTATCATTTCCTTAAAATAATCATGGAAATTAGCATATTGGTTATTAAATCCCAAGAAAATTTTAGAAGGTCTACCATGACCAGAGAAACCTTTGATCATGGAAATTAGCATATTGATTATAAAATCCTAAGAAAATTTTGGAAGGTCCACCATGACTAGAAGGAGCTTCCTATACAGAGACCCATATTTTTCAAGTTATTTCACATTATTTCTTTTAAATAATCATGATATTTTTCAAGTTATTCCACATTATTTCTTTAAAATAATCATGGAAACTAGCATATTGATCAGAAAATCCTAAGAAAATTTTGGAAGGTCCACCATGACTAGAGAAACCTTTGGAAATAATTTCACGGGTCAAGTTATTTAAAATGTCCTTAAATTTTACAAATACTAAATCAGTAAGATAATTAATTTTGAAAAATTTAAACATCTAAATGACTGGATTTTTGATCTCCACTGTGATTTATGATCAAGAGAACTCATCATAAAAATTTCAAAATATTTTGAGTTCATTTGACACCTTAAGTTGATTTTTAAAGATAAATACCACTTTTAGCACTTAAATGATTTTTAAAAATCAAAATATAACTCAAAAAATTATGAAACTTAGTTTTTTTGAGTTCTCTATGATCAAGGGTATTTTCTAAAAAACATGATATTTAAAATAAAAATTTGATTTTTAATCTATTCTAAATATTTAAATAATTAAAAATCCATAAAAAATACAAAAATAATAAAACTCATGGAAATGCTCTAATTGTTTCCTAATCACTTAGGAATAATTAGAATATTTCTCCTGATTTTCTAAATAAAGATATTGAATTTTAAAACTTCTAATTTTTAAAGGCTAAAAAATGAGTTTACACTAAAATAATTCCAATAAATCAAAGAAAAATAAAAAAATATAAAATTTGCTCCTTTGAGTTCTCTAATNCAAAGTCATTTGAATTGAATTTGACAAATTATGAGGTATTAAAGCCTTAGAGGCAAATGTGTAATTTTGGAAGTTTTGCTTTAATTAACATTTAGGCTTAATTCAAGGAGGGAAATGGATAACCTTTGATCTTAATTAATTTATTTGATGCTTGAAACACAAGGGGTTAATTGGCAGAGACCAATTTCACTTTCGTCATTAAAAAGATAAGTTAATAAATTTCTAATTTATTAAGATTCAAAAGTTTATTAAAATTAAATGATCCTGGACTTTGGGGTATAAATTTTGAAGTCATTAATTAATCAATCTAAAAATGCTATCTTGATTTTCAAATGAAATCCAAATCATGAATCATGACCACTTAAAGCTTAACTCTTTTCAAAATTAATTAAGACACTCACCTAGGCCTTAAGGGCTTAGTGATGACTTAAGCTAAATTAAATTAAATTAGTTAAACAAAGATTAGAGAAATAAACATGATTAAATAAAACATCTTTGAAAAACCACTAAGCTCAATTAAGATTAAAATTTGGCTAAGTGTTCAAATTACACTAACTCCCCTTCAAGGGTCTTCACCCACATAATTCTCAAATTAAATGATAAATGATAGAACTTGCCTCTTTAAGGGACTTCACCCACATAATTCTTAAATTGAATCACAAGTGATAATTACCCTATTCTTATGAGACATCAATACATAATTCTTAAATTGAATCACAAGTGATAATTACCCAATTCTTAGGGATAATTGAGACATCAGTAAGTAATAAGGGTATTTACAGGATGAACCATTAAGCAACATAATGAGTTTAAATGGACTCGAGACATTTCACTAGTTGGTGAGAGTAATAAGGGTATTTACAGGATGAACCATTAAGCAACATAATAAGTTTAAATGGACTCAAGGTNAAGGATATTAAGTCCGCTAGAGAATCTCGTAGGTCGACTATAAAGTCACCTACCCGTATTCCCGTCTGGTTCTGTTTGGGAAACCGAGTTGATACTGCTATGGTCACCACTGATCATACCACAACCAACACCGCAGTTCGCCGACCGATTAAGTCAAGACTGGGTCCAAGAGGTTTACCCGCCATTCCTACAATCACGGAAAGAAAGACAAGGCGCTTAACTGACACTGTAGCTGGTCTACACCACGGGGAGCATACCTTCCCTCGACATACCGATGTCTCTACTAAGACGTCCCATCCTGAGGCATCATCGTCGAAGAAGAAAAGGGTATGGGTACCCAAGATCGCTGCACCGATACAGTTCAGTGAGCCTGAAAGACATGAAGTAAAACCAGTGTCTGAAATATCTGACATCGTCGCGACAATAGCCAGCGAGATGGAGGAACAAGTTGAGGACTTCCATCAAGGTCCTCCAGATCTTAAAGCAATTAAGGAATTGATAATTGAGGAAAAATTTGAGAAACTCAATATCGAGATTTCTGAGTTAGCTCGAGAACACGGAGTTTCCGTCAATAGTGACAACGAAGATTCTGATTATAATGTTACTTGGAGAAAGATTTCATGGATGTCCATGTGATCGAAACCAGAGCTACCACATCTGCGCGCGAGGCTCAACCTTACACGGAAGAGAACGTTGTGATCGAAACCAGAGCTACCACATCTGCGCGTGAGGCTCAACCTCACACTGAAGAGAACGTGACTGATTACTTGGAGGAAGATTTCAGGGATGTCCATGTGATCAAAACCAGAGCTGCCACATCTGTGCGCGAGGCTCAACCTCACACTGAAGAGAACACCGTAGATGAGCTGCGTAGGGTTATCCTCCTAAGGGATGAGCAAGTTGTTCTACTGGAGAGAAGAATAGAAGAGATGACTGCAGCTATGACCGCCATGACGACCATTCAGGGGCAATCACAAGTACCAATATTGGCTTCTCCAGAGATTAATCAGCCAAAAATCATACACATCGTAGATGAAAGAAGGGAGGCTACTTCGACAGACAATAAAGAACAACCAAAGAAGTATTCCCCATCAGGTGCCATGCCAGAAAAAGAGTTCAAACAAATGGTTGAACAATTGCGGGAGGCCTTAGCCTAGTCCAAGGGCGGTGCATCAATCTTAAAGAGTAGACCTTACCCAGAGGAGTTTGATGCCGTCCCTTTCCCCAAGGGTTTTGTGACCCCAAACTTCAAGATATTTGATGGGACTAGAAATCTCAGACAGCACATAGCACATTTTCGAGCCGATTGTGGCAACACGAGGAATAGCAAAGCTCTACTCTGCCAGCAGTTCGTCAGCAGCTTGTCAGAGATTTCTTTCGATTGGTACGCTGACTTGCCCAACGGGTCAGTTAAAATATTTTCTGAGTTGGAACAATTATTTGTGAAAAGATTTATTGGGGCGCAACATCATGTTTCTATTGGAAAACTCATTATGGAAGAGCAGAGGCTTAATGAAACCTTGGCAGACTATATTTTGGGTGGAGAAACCTTAGCATGAAATGTGAACCTCAGCTACAGGAACATCAAGCGATTGAGATTTTACTCAAACCTTAGCATGAAATGTGAACCTCAGCTACAGGAACATCAAGCGATTGAGATTCTACTCAAAATCATTCATGGGCCATTAGATTTCATGCTTACAATGTGAACCTCAGCTACAGGAACATCAAGCGATTGAGATTCTACTCAAAAGAATTCATGGGTCAGTAGATTTCATGCTGAATNAGATGTCTCTATTGGATGATCGGGAATCCCTCGGAGGAGGTAACCTACGGTTGCTAACGAGGTTTCCCATGGGTTAAATGAAATTATGGAACTCATTAAGTTGATTTTAGTAAGTTCATTTGGACGAAGTGAATCCAATAGAAAATAGTGGTGCTGGAACGAGGGAACCATAGGATCCTAACCGGCGTCGCTCTAATCAACTTTAATATACCCTCATAAAATTTAAATAACTTTAGTCATAGGGCCACCTGATTTGACATTATTAGTTGACACACTAGATAACTCAAACTTGTCGTGGCAAGGAGCTTGGAGCTAGCATGGTGGGCAACACGGTCATCTTCAACAGCAAAACCTGTCTTCCCCAGCTAAACCATTTGCTAGCATGGTGGGCAGCACAGCCATCTTCAACAGCAAAACCTGTCTTCCCCAGCTAAAACATACTTTTTTCCTTAGACTTAAACAACAAAGCCATAGGACTTTGAGGTTGCTTGCTTATGCAACGTAAATATAGACTTAAACAACAAAGCCATAGGACTTCAAGGTTGCTTGCTTATGCAACGTAAATCCTCATCTTATCTTTAGGACTTTGCAGACTTAAACAACAAAGCCATAGGACTTTGAGGTTGCTTGCTTATGCAACATAAATCCTCACAGAGCTTGGAGCTAGCATGGTGGGCAGCACGACCATCTTCAATAGCAAAACCTATCTTCCCCAGCTAAACCAATCTTCCTTCCTTAGATATCTTCAACAGCAAAACCTTTCTTCCCCAGCTAAACCAATCTTCCTTCCTTAGACTTAAACAGTTCTTCAATAGAAAAACCTGTCTTCCCCAGCTAAACCAATCTTCCTTCCTTAGACTTAAACAATAAATACATAGGACTTCAAGGTTGCTTGCTTATGCAACATAAATCCTCACCTTATCTTTAGGCCTTTGTGTAGCCCTGCTATACAATATAAGCCCTAACTCATCTTCAACAGCAAAACCTGTCTTCCTCAGCTAAACCAATCTTCCTTCCTTAGACTTAAACCACTTTGAGGTTGCTTGCTTATGCAACGTAAATCCTCACCTTATCTTTAGGCCTTCGTATAGCCCCTTTGAGGTTGCTTGCTTATGCAACGTAAATCCTCACCTTATCTTTAGGCCTTTGCATAGCCGAACCCTATCTTCCCCAGCTAAACCAATCTTTCTTCCTTAGACTTAAACAACAAAGCCATAGGACCTCTTCCCCAGCTAACCCAATCTTTCTTCCTTAGACTTAAACAACAAAGCCATAGGACTTTGATTTGCTTGCTTATGCAACGTAAATCCTCACCTTATCTTTAGGCCTTTGCATAACCCTGCTATATAATATAAACCCTAACTCGTCTTAGGATTCCGAGGTTGTCATTTGTAACGACTAAATCCTCACATCTTCGAGGCTATTTGTGTGATCATTTCACAATAATGTATGCCCTAACTAATAAAATTGGCAAGATAAACACCTAAATATTTCTCCTCAAAACTGGAGCCAAACATTAGGATAGCTTGGGAAGTCACTGAGGTTCTCCTCTGGATCCATGACATACCCTAGTCCTTCTTCCTTTGGATTCTACAATAAAATGTTCCAAATTTGAACCAATCCCCTGTCACACCTCTGCGTCTGATTTTGTTAAAGAGTCCTACCCTTTGAAAGTCCTTGAAGATAATATTTCTTGACTTTTATCGAGAGTCTTCTTAAGTGACTTTGGTTATTTAAGATGTAATTAACTATCGGGGCTTGCCCTTATAGGAAGCATATCCGAACCCAGCTTAATACAAACCCTTTTTAATCCTTTATATTAAATAGGGGAACTTGTCGACAAATACAAAGGTTTCGCAGACCAAATGGACGTCATACTTTCCTTAGTTTATTTGATCGAGCCTCATCCTCAAGTCTTGTGTTTATCCTTCAGGATAGATACAGGATTTGAGGTACAGTGCTCTTTCATTTTAAACTATGAAAAATATGGGGTCAGTTTGATTTCATACTTCAACGTCCTTTTAAAGCGGGCGACGGGATTTCAATTCCGTCAACTGACAACTTCTTATGGGCAACTCCCCACAAACTAACCCGAAATAACGCCGACAGCTTCTGGCGACTCTGCTGGGGACATGCTTTTCTCTCCATATAAATCTAGAAATATTATCTTCACACATCTGTAATGTGTCCATGTCCCTCTTGGACCAAATTACCTTCCTTATGTTGGCATACTTTACCCATTTCTATCTTGGGAAAGTACAGATAACTCCTTGGACTTTAGTACTAGCTGTTCAGCCATCTTTGAACAGAGGGGTTCAGAAGGCCATTAAGGACTTCTTAAATTTTTTATGTGGGGTCAAACCCTTAATAGGTGTGTCGGTGGACTAATTCCACCTGGGCATTTTCTGCCACTAATTGGGTCCCACATTGGGTCCTAAAATTTTTCACATCTCCCTTCAAAATTTGACTTGCTATTTCGCAAAATAAACCAAATCGTGTTATGCTGTGCGTACTTTGAAATATTAATTAAAATTTACACCTTTTTTTAACAAATATGTTAAAAAATACCCTTAAATTAAGACCCGCCCGGTCTACATATTAACCTCTATTTTCAGTGCTTGCACTAAATATTATGAGGTTTTCGGCCATATAGCTAACCCTAAAACTTTCTGTTTTAAAGCCCGCTGTGATCGCCTACCCAACGCTGACCTTTTCCTGCAACCTGCCAACTGATCACAGCTCCCGTAACGTTGCTCTCACCATCAAGTTTGGAGCTGGATTTGAAGACCTCAAGGTTATCCTTGGGAAAGCCCCATTCGTGGTAATGAAGATTGCTGCTCCAGAAATACAAGAGCCGTGTGCAGAATTTAGTTTGAACTACTCTCAGGACTTCCCTGCCTATAAGAAGGCTAAAGCTGCTGTCATCAAGACTGCTATCCCTGCTACTACTAAGGGAAAAGAAGTCATGGTCGTTGAAGATTTGACTGAAGGATTAACTATTCTGCCACCCGCGTTTGAGATCGGGTCAAGCTCAAGGACTTAACCACTGACCCGAACCTAAAGGAGGATCCACAATAGAAGAGTTTGGAGGGACATCAAAGCCCAAGCTCCTGAAAACACATCTGTTGAGGAGGAGCCTCATCAAGTTGAAGAGGTGTTACCAGAAATTTATCCACTCCTACAAGGGAGTAGATTCCATCCTCTGACAGATACTGATGGATATGAGAGTATCTGGAAGATTGCTGCCGCATTACCATCACTTCATGGACATGGTGAGGAGGGAAAGAAATTCATCCCCATCACCCAAGTTAGTGCGGTCTTCAGAAGGCATGCTAATAAAGAAGGATGTTTTGTTAGTGAATTACTTAAACGAGTGGGACATGCAATTTCCCCTCATATGAAGAATGAAATTTTGAAGGATATTAAGTCCGCTAGAGAATCTCGTAGGTCGACTATAAAGTCACCTACCCGTATTCCCGTCTGGTTCTGTTTGGGAAACCGAGTTGATACTGCTATGGTCACCACTGATCATACCACAACCAACACCGCAGTTCGCCGACCGATTAAGTCAAGACTGGGTCCAAGAGGTTTACCCGCCATTCCTACAATCACGGAAAGAAAGACAAGGCGCTTAACTGACACTGTAGCCGGTCTACACCACGGGGAGCATACCTTCCCTCGACATACCGATGTCTCTACTAAGACGTCCCATCCTGAGGCATCATCGTCGAAGAAGAAAAGGGTATGGGTACCCAAGATCGCTGCACCGATACAGTTCAGTGAGCCTGAAAGACATGAAGTAAAACCAGTGTCTGAAATATCTGACATCGTCGCGACAATAGCCAGCGAGATGGAGGAACAAGTTGAGGACTTCCATCAAGGTCCTCCAGATCTTAAAGCAATTAAGGAATTGATAATTGAGGAAAAATTTGAGAAACTCAATATCGAGATTTCTGAGTTAGCTCGAGAACACGGAGTTTCCGTCAATAGTGACAACGAAGATTCTGATTATAATGATTATTTGGAGGAAGATTTCATGGATGTCCATGTGATCGAAACCAGAGCTACCACATCTGTGCGCGAGGCTCAACCTCGCACTGAAGAGAACACCGTAGATGAGCTGCGTAGGGTTATCCTCCTAAGGGATGAGCAAGTTGTTCTACTGGAGAGAAGAATAGAAGAGATGACTGCAGCTATGACCGCCATGACGACCATTCAGGGGCAATCACAAGTACCAATATTGGCTTCTCCAGAGATTAATCAGCCAAAAATCATACACATCGTAGATGAAAGAAGGGAGGCTACTTCGACAGACAATAAAGAACAACCAAAGAAGTATTCCCCATCAGGTGCCATGCCAGAAAAAGAGTTCAAACAAATGGTTGAACAATTGCGGGAGGCCTTAGCCTAGTCCAAGGGCGGTGCATCAATCTTAAAGAGTAGACCTTACCCAGAGGAGTTTGATGCCGTCCCTTTCCCCAAGGGTTTTGTGACCCCAAACTTCAAGATATTTGATGGGACTAGAAATCTCAGACAGCACATAGCACATTTTCGAGCCGATTGTGGCAACACGAGGAATAGCAAAGCTCTACTCTGCCAGCAGTTCGTCAGCAGCTTGTCAGAGATTTCTTTCGATTGGTACGCTGACTTGCCCAACGGGTCAGTTAAAATATTTTCTGAGTTGGAACAATTATTTGTGAAAAGATTTATTGGGGCGCAACATCATGTTTCTATTGGAAAACTCATT
>JXCR01146888.1:6603-51407 GCA_002079205.1 Phalaenopsis hybrid cultivar | reverse complement strand
AAGCTACTCAGTAAAGCCAGCAGTCTTCAAGAAGAAATGAAGCACATGGAGCCGCATGAAAAGGCTAAGGTGATCAGAGTGTTTGAAAAGAAATCAGGGGTAGTCGCAACTATCGACAAAGGAAAGCAGCCGATAAAGATATATGCAGAAGATCATCGTCAGTCTTTGTCACAATACTCTTTGAGACGGAGCAGCCAATCCAACCAAAGGCTGTCTCAGGAGGGATTACCTCGAACAACGGGTAAAAGAATACCCCTGTTAGAGTGACAGAAAGTTGTTTATTACTTCAAAGATGAAGTTGTAGCTAAAATATTCAAAAGCTTAATGAAGAAACCAGAATTCAAACTGCCTGATCCAATGAAACCCAAAGAGGTGGATAAGAAGAATGAACCAAATTATTACCCATACCACCGGTTGCTTGGACACACTATAGACAAATGTTTCATCTTTAAAGACTGGCTTGAGAAGAACCTCAAGGAAGAGAATATAATAATTCTGAAGGCGTACTTGAGAGAACCCAAAAAAGGTTCCATAAACATGATTTCAGCTGAGTCAATCTCCCCAATTGATCCATATGTCGGAATAGATGGATGGAGTACAACTTGGCATGAACTCAAGAAGGTCCTCAATCGGATACAGGATTCATCGAAACAGGCTTCTACAAATACCGAAGAAGAATAGAATGAAATATGGAACAAATCATCGAAGAAGATACTGAACAAGCTATAGTTTGCATCAAAACTAGCCTCCATTCAGAGTCTACAACTTACTGAGCCCAAGATGAAGATTTTTTCAGAAAATCCGTCATCGTCAAGGACAAATAACAAGAAAAAGAAGAGCGTCACTGCCAAGATTGATAGCAGGGGGGATAGGATAGGGGCTGCCTTTAATAGATTGGTTGTCTCGGAATTGGGGAAGAAAGTCCTCGAACCCTTGACTTTGTATGATTATCTTTTTGTCCCTCTGGGATCTTATGAATATAATGGTTGTGATTTTGGCTACTTTTTGACTATTTTTGATAATAATGTGACTGATTATGACCGAGCTAGTTGCGATCTCGATCCCCAAAATGATCCTCAAATCATACTTGAGTCCGATGAACTCGTCCTCAAGTTCAAAGAAGAACTTAATGATATCGCTTATGACAGCACTGATAACGAAGAGCCAACTCTTGAGCATCATGGTGCACCATTTGCCATCAACTTAGACCTTTTTGATGAGGAGGAAAAGACACAGAAAGATTCAACGATGAATCTCAAGAAGAAGAAATCACAGAAGTCAACTTAAGGAGCAGAAAAGTGTTACCACCAAGAATAGCTCCAACAGATAAAGGAAAACAGATACTGACTCGAGAAGAGGTACCCCCACCTCCGCCAGTGGAAGAACTACATAATCAAGACAAAATCAGAGGAGCATGCAAAGTAGAATACAACGTGCTAGCTCATCTTAGGAAGTTGCCTGCCCGATTAAGCATCTACAACGCTCTGATCCTGTCAAAAAAGATGAGAGACTCTCTGGTTACAACTTTGCTTGATCCAAAAATTTGCTTAGCTCAGTTGGCTAGCACACCCTTAGATAGAGTTTGCTCTGGTTACAGCTTTGCTAGATCCAGAAATTTGCTTAGCTCAGTTGGCGAGCACATCCTCATATGAAGTTTGCTCATTGAGAGAACAGTCAGGGGTAACCTTCACAGATGAAGACTTTGCTACTCGGTACCGCCGACCACAACCGTCCGCTCTACATCTCCGTCAACATTGACAGATTTGTGTTATCCAGAGTTTTAGTGGATCCTGGAACATCTCTGAACTTGATGAGTCTACGGACATTAGCATATTTGGACTTTGATGTTCAATAGTTCATCCCCGATAAGATGATGTTAAGAGGATTCGACCAAAAGGGAGAAAGAGCCCTTGGATCAATTTCATTACTTATGAAGGTCGGAGAACTTGTAACAACCGTTAAATTTCATATCATCGACGCCGAGACCTCTTTTAATGATCTATTGGGAAGACCATGGATTCACGAGCACAATATGGTTCCATCATCCCTACACCAGTGCATTAAATACCACAAAGATGGTCCAGAAAATTGCATCAAGGGAGATCTACAACCATTTTCAGTACATGAAGTTGGTATCCATGAAGATGCAGCCTGCTACGCGCCTCCAAAGAAGATTGTCTTCTCTCGCGAGATTTTGACAAACAAAGATGAAGATTTAGGAGAATCACAAAAAGGAGGCCATACAACTTTGCTTCAACAACCTTCTACTACTCCATTACAACGAGTTGGTGGAGGTTCTTCTAGTTCACGCACCCGAGGTCGAGGCCGGGGACGCGGACGAGGAAAGATTAATTTAATTGTTGAATGGACTAGGCCAACTATCAACATTGGTGATGAAGACAGTTCCGAAGATGAAGTAATGACGATAAAGCAGAAAAGACCTCAGTATGAGATATACTTCAAAGATACAGATAGGAATGAATATAAAACAATGTATGATCAGATAAACCACTATGTGAATACTATGACCCTCATTCTGATTCTCCCTCAAAATGTCGAGAGTTTAGAGGTCAAGGAAGTCCGTAGTGTTGGTTCAAAACCGATCAAATTTTATCGTGCTTCTACCGCTACTGTGCTTGAAAAACATGTAAATTTGGATGTTGATCCTAATGAATTAATGGAATTACCTTTTGGTTACTTCTCACCTTGTGTTCAAAAGTTAATTCAATAGGGACATTTACCAAAATAAATGCCGAAAGATAAATTTCAACTTTTTGAAAAATTATGGAATGCTAAAAGTTGAGCTCCCAATTCAAGAGAAGGTCTCAGATTTGGTACAGTTGGACAGGTCATTGTTTCTGAATTTTGCATGGTTCTTACTAGTGAGTCAAAAGAGGATTGTCTCAATATAGAGGATGAATCTACTGATCAACAAATAGAAGATGCTCCAGCAGAATTTGAGGAAGAAATTAAATCCACTGTCGATGAATTGAAAGAGATTAACCTCAGGACTGAAGAATGACCCCGACCTACATTTATCAGTTCTCTACTTGATGAAGAAGAATCTGCAAAACTGGTCAAACTATTGACAGAATTCAAAGATTACTTCTCATGGAGCTACGATGAAATGCCAGGACTGTCAGCAGAGGTTGCGGTCCATAAACTTGGGGTGGACAAGAATGTAACCCCAGTAAAACATGCTCTAAGGAGAATGCGCCTCGAGATAGAATAACAAGTCATCGCCGAGGTAAGAAAATTGATAGATGCCAACTTTGTTAAAGAAGAGCAATACCCCACATGGTTAGCCAATATTGCACCGGTTAAAAAGAAAAATGGACAGATCCGCATTTGTGTCGACTTCAGAGATTTGAACAAGGCATGTCAAAAAGACGAGTTTCCACTACCTATACCAGAAATGATTGTGGACATCGCTTCAACACATGAGATTTTCTCCTTCATGGACGGGTCATCGGGATACAACCAAATTAAGATGGATCCCTAGGATACAACACTTACAGCTTTCAGAACACCGATTGGAATCTTCTGCTACACAGTGATACCGTTTGGCCTAAAGAATGCCGGAGCAACATATCAGTGTGCAATGACGAAGATTTTTGACGACCTCATTCACAATCAAGTAGAATGCTACGTGGATGATTTGGTCATCAAAAGTAAACAAAAAATAGACCATTTGTACGATTTGAGGATTGTGTTTGAATGGTTACGATGATATGACCTTAAAATGAATCCCTTAAAGTGCGCCTTTGGCGTTACCTCCGGGAAATTTCTAGGATTCGTTGTCCATCATCAGGGAATCGAGATCGACCCAGATAAGATTAAAGCTATTTTGGAAATGCCTCCCCCTAAAATCTTGAAGCAGCAACATTCCTTCTAGGAGAAGTTGGCATATCTAAGACGCTTTATTTCTAATATATCATGTAGGTGTCAGCCTTTCTCGGCATTAACTAAAAAGGATGCCAAATTTATTTGGGAACAGAAATGCCAGTGGGCCTTTGAGGATGTTAAAAAAAAAATTAATGACACCTCCTGTTTTGGCAGCCCCTATCCCAGAGAAACCGTTGATACTTTATACCACGGCTTTAGATGACTCTCTTGGAGCCCTCTTAGTCCAAATCAAAGAGGAAGGCAAAGAAAATGTGCTCTACTATTCGAGTCGTCATCTAATACCGATGGAGACAAGGTATCCACCTATTGAGAAGAATTGTATGACACTAATTTTCGCCGCTGAAAAGCTTAGACATTACATGCTTTCTCATAAGATCGCCCTAATTTTAAAAGTTAATCCATTGCAATATTTGATGACTCGACCAACGCTCTTTGGACATTTAGCGAGATGGTCGATTATCTTATTGCAATTTGATATAAATTTTGTGCCCCTCCATGCTATCAAGGGACAGATTTTAGCAGACTTTCCCGCTGCGTACCCACTGCCAGCTGGGTCCTCGCTCAACGACGAGTTTCCAGACGAGCAAATACTACAAATGGAATTTTCTAGTGTGCAACGTTGGGAAATGTATTTTGATGGTGCTTCATCAGTCAGGAAAGACAAGGGATCAGGCACAATTATACCAGGCAAGGCAGGGATCAGTTTGATCTTTATTACGCCAGATAAGGGCATGATGAGGTTCTCATACCACCTAACAGAGCCGTGCACTAACAATGAAGCAGAATATGAAGCCTTAGTCACCGGATTGGAATTGGCAATTTCAATGGATATAACAAACGTCGCCGTCTATGGTGACTCTCAACTTGTCATCCAGCAGGTCGCCAAATAATATAGAATTCTAGAAATCAAGGTTAGCAGAATACCATTTGTACGCAATGAAGCTCCTGGAGCAGATACCTGAGGTGACTTTCTACCAGATTCCTCGGGGAGATAATTCCCATCCCGGCGCTCTAGCAAAACTCGCTAAGGAAATGGCGTGTCCCACAGAGGATTCCATCAAAGTCACGGAGCAAGGAAGACGAGTCTTGTCTCGAAATGACTTCGAAACTCTACACAAGCTTGGAAAAGAAGAAAAAATAAATACAGTTGCAGACATCAACGAAGTTTGGCGCAAGCCATTAATAGAATATTTGCATTCTGGAAAGCTGCCGGAAGACAAGTCTGAGGTGCACCACATCACAAGAAGAGCCATGTCTTACGCCCTGGTGGAAAATGTTCTCTACAGAAGATCGTTTGACCAAATGTGGCTACGGTGTTTGAGCAGAGTCGAAGCACAAAATATTGTCAAAGAAGTACATGCTAGATTGTGTGGCGCTCACCAGTCGGGACCAAAAATGAAGATGAAGATCAAAAGACTCGGATATTATTGGCCAGCAATGATGTTCGATTGCATGGATACAGCCAGAAGATGTCACCGGTGCCAAGTGCATGGGTTGGTCTTACACCAGCCTCCGAATGTGTTGCACCTAACTATTGCCTTCCAATGCCAAGTGCATGGGGTGGTCTTACACTAGCCTCCGAATGTGCTGCACCCAACTGTTGTCTCGTATTCGAGTGTTGGGGCACAAACATAATAGGTCCGATAGACCCTCCATCTTCTAAAGGACACAGATTCATACTTGCCGCTACATATTACTTCTCCAAGTGGGCAAAGGCAGTACTGTTACGTGAGGTTACGGCATAGCACGTCCTTCAATTTTTTAAGAGCCAAATTCTTTACTATTTCAGAACACCGCAAAGAATAATATCTGACAATGGGACAGCTTTCAAAAGCACAAAGATCAACAATTTCATCAGAAGACATGGGATAGATTGGAGATACTCTACAATTTACTATCCCGGAGCAAATAGTCTGGCTAAAGCTTTCAACAAGACACTGGTACAAATTTTGAAGAAAACACTGGATGAAAATAGAAGGGATTGGCATAACAAACTGTTAGAAGGCTTATGAGCCTACCGGACGACTTTCAGGACTCCCATTCAGTGTAAACCTTATATGCTAGTGTATGGAGCTGAGGTCGTGCTACCACTAGAAATTCAAACACCATCTCTCAGAGTCGTCATTGCCAACCAACTCACAATGAAAGAAAGTGAAAAGCTCAGACTTGAAGAACTGGAGACTCTCAAGGGAAAATGACTAAAAGCACAACAACATTTGGAGCTCTACCAGGCAAAGATGGTACAAGCCGATGAAAAATCGTTCCCCCTAAGGACATTCAAAATTGGTGACCTCGTACTTGTGCTCAAAAGGCCTATTCTTGCTCACTGTAAAATAGGTGGGAAGTTCAAGCCAACTTGGGAGGGACCATTTGTCGTTGAGAAAGTTTATACAGGAGGAGCATACCAATTAGTGGACTTCCGGGGTGAAAGACCCATGTTATCGATAAATGGACGATACCTAAAAACTTATTACGCAGCCTGATGCCGCCTGCCTCCGCTTGATTCTACTTGCTTTGAAATTTTGAAACTTTGATTGTTTTAGGGATATCTATATGGCCATATGTCTACGACCGGGTCCAAATTTTGTAATTAATCTCATATATAATGAAAATTTTGAGAATTTTTTTTTTGAACTTCACACGTTCTCCTTTCTATTTTTGAATTTAAATATTCCATTAAATTAAACAAAACTCACACATAAAATGAGTGAAACTTTTCACCAAAATAAACTAAAATTTACTTTAATGGATACCGTGTTTTGTTCTTGTTCATGCCAAACTTTGGCCCACTAACTTTTCTTTCTGTCGTCTGCAGAAAAGTGTCAGGAAAGAGGCTGATCTTTGCCTTCCAAGACGGCTGGAACCTCGCACTAAATGAAGAGATGGCGCCACAAGGAGGTGTCATAGATTTCAACATGGATTTCAATCAGATTGATATGGACTACGACGGTCCTCTAATGGATGTAGTCAGCAATGATGAAAAGAAGGGACTGCCTTCAATGTTGAGAGTGACCACTCAAGACGACGTGTCACGTAAAGATAAAAACAGAATATCAGAACAAGATTCCGATGGAGGGGCCCAGCCGACTGCCCTCCATGATAGCTACTCCAGCAAGGGGCTTAATAGTTGCCCACAGTGAACAACTACCAAATACTCCACTCCGCAGGATGCAACGCAAAAATGCAAGCCGAAAGAAATAGAGAGCCTTTTTGCGACAGGAGCGCAAGCGCCAAAGAGATGTGAGCAGTTTTCTTACCCCCATTCCTGAGGGACATATTTATGATCCAGATCTAAGAGAGACTTCTGCCTGCCTGCCCACTACAGATGAAGAGTCAGGATTTGTGACGGGATCAGATGTGCCCCCGGTCCCAAATATCTTATGCAGAGGTTGCCCAACATACAACGTTGAGGTACCAGTCAGGACATCAACCACGGTTGCATTTGTAGAATGCCCGGAATGCAATGTTCTACATCTACAGCGCTTCAATACTTTAGAAGAGTACACTGCAAGCACCAATGAGTCTCGGATTCCAGATTTTGTGGCAAATGAACCGTATGTCCCACTGGGGGCGGACCAGCACGCACCATGGAGCCCAGGATCATACATCCCAATTGAGGCTGAATCCTATAGTCCGGATCGACCTGCACTAGTTTGGATTCCCGCCGAGGCCCGGATGAAGGAACGCCCCAGGCAGCTACCAACTCCCGGTACGGTAGAATACTACAAAATAAGCAAAGTAAATAAAAGGGAATTTGAGTTCTATGAAGAGGTTCAGGGAAAGTTTATCATCATATTGGAGGGCATGGAGCTATATACCAGGGTTTTCTCTGAAACCAATGAAAGAAGCATTCTGGACTGCATCTTTGATTTAAGGGATAGAGGTCGAGCGGGCCTTCTCATGGAGAGAGCGTATTCCGAGCTGAAGAAATGGATGCGGGGAAAGGGAAGAATCACCATCCAGTGCGGCTGCTGCTATAATTTTACAAACGACAGATAGGGAAATCCGCCCGGGATCCTCAGATACGACCAAGTGGATCTGTTACCACCGATGATAAAATGGATGATCAAGAGAATGGTTAAGTGGAATATTCTACCCGCCACTTGCATTCCCAACAGTTGCATCATCAACATTTATGAAGAGGGTGACTGCATTCCCCCACACATTGACCATCGTGACTTTGTGAGGATTTTCTGCACTGTCTCGTTCATGAGTAAGAGCAATATTCTATTTGGAAAAGAAATCAATGTAATCGGCCCTGGTGAATTCAGAGGGGCTATGGAGATTCCTCTTCCAGTTGGTTCAGTACTTAATTTCAAGGGCAACGGTGCAGACGTTGCCAAGCACTGCATTCCAGGAGTACGACACTGTAGGGTGTCTGTAACCTTCTGCAGGATGAATGACAGTAAAACACCATTTGGATTCTAACAGGACCCAAAATTAGAGGAACTGTTTCCTTACAAGCTATGAGAAGGTTGCACCTCTGAATACATGCGAAGGGAACTCTTATACTGGAGCATGACTCAGAATGTCTGCTTGATCAGGAGCTCAATATACCAAGCGCAGAGGATTCAGCTTTCTTTTACCAGCATGACATGTATTTGATGTAATCAGTCTATAATGCCTCATATCTTGAGATGACTCTCAATGTATTTCAGCATGTATTACATGATGTACTCTTTTTTAAGTATTAGCCTACGTTTGATCTATAGCATCTTTATTGAAGCAGATTTATGAAAATTTCTCTCAAGATGTGCCTTTTTGTCAATTGTCTTTTTGTGCGATGGATGAAAGCCCGCAAACCATGCAATGGTTCAGAGTTCCAATGAACAAAGAACGAAACAACAAATCTTCAACAATAAATAAAACACAAATAAAAGATAATCATAAATGAATAAATAACAAAACAAATTTCTTTTTAAAATCAACCACTTCAAATTAAAACTTTCAAAAATAAATTTTGAAAAATCAATTGTGATAAAAATAACAAGAAAATAAAATAAACCTGTTGAGTGGATACTTCCATTTTCAGAATGTCCTACTCTTTGTGCGGGCATCACAACCATCATTATCTATGCTAACCCTCTACACATCTTCGTAGAATTTCACATCCTGCACATAACTACACAAAGCTCTACAAATCTTCTTCAAAATCAACCTTCTCATATAACACACTACTGCAAATTCAACATCACAAGCTCTTTGTAAATTTCATATCACATCTTCAAATCAGTACCTAAATCCTGATTCTCACATTTCAAGGTTGATACCTAAATTTTGACTCTCTCCAATAATTGACACCTACATTTTAATTCTCATAACTTGAATTGATACCTACATTTCAATTCTCACATCTTTGAATTGATACTTACATTTCAATTCTCATATGTGCTTACATTTTAATTCTCAGATCTTTGAA
This sequence comes from Phalaenopsis hybrid cultivar, assembly GCA_002079205.1. Lineage (NCBI taxonomy): Eukaryota > Viridiplantae > Streptophyta > Magnoliopsida > Asparagales > Orchidaceae > Phalaenopsis > Phalaenopsis hybrid cultivar. The sequence continues at coordinate 42,082 of JXCR01146888.1, read as the reverse complement.
TTGATGCCTACATTTCAATTCTCAAATCTTTGAATTGATGCCTACATTTCAATTCTCACATCTTTGAATTGATACCTGCATTTCAATTCTCATATCTTCAAATTGATACCTACATTTCAATTCTCACATCTTCGAATTGATACCTACATTTCAATTCTCACATCTTTGAATTGATACTTACATTTCAATTCTCACATCTTTGAATGGATACTTACATTTCAATTCTCACATCTTTGAATCGATACTTACATTTCAATTCTCATATCTTTGAATCGATACTTACATTTCAATTCTCCCAGCTTTGAATTGATACTCACACTACTGCAAATTCAACATCACAAGCTCTTTGTAAATTTCATATCACATCTTCAAATCAGTACCTAAATCCTACTCATCTTTGAATTGATACTTACATTTCAATTCTCACATCTTTGAATTGATACTTACATTTCGATCAATTCTCACATCTTCGAATTGATACCTACATTTCAATTCTCACCATCTTTGAATTGATACCTACATTTCAATTCTCACTATCTTCGAATTGATACCCACATTTCAATTCTCACATCTTTGAATTGATACTTACATTTCAATTCTCACATCTTTGAATTGATACTGACATTTCAGTTCTCACTTCCAAATCAGTCCTACAGTGCTGATTCATTACATTCAAGGTCGGTCCTTACATTCCAGCACTCTCTTTTGAGAATTGATCTACATTTCAATTCTCATTTTCGAATTAGTCCTACATTTTTGATTCATTACATTCGAGGTCGGTTCTTACACTCTGACTCTCTCTCTCTCTCCCTCTCCCTCTCTTTTTGAGTTGATATTTGAATTTCAATTCCCACCTGGGGGTCAACATTTACATTTTGACTCCCATCCTTTGGAAATCTTTGAAATTTCATAACTCAAAATTCACTTTGATCCCCAGCGAGAGTCCCTACTTCTTTATTTCAACCAAACGATCACCTGTTAATTCCCTGACAGAAACAAATCACACACACAACTCTACACATAATTCCGGGTCTGTTGACTTAGGAGTTTGTATTGGTTTTTTTTATCTCGTCGGTTAGCGCCAATACACGCAGTGTGCTTTTCCAGCACACCACACCTATGGGGGTCCATTTGTTGACCTCATTTTTGGTTGAGGTTTAGTTTTTCCTCTGTTGTAGCCTGAGGTCTAGCCATAGGATTTTCCTATTGACTATTCCTAGAAAACTAGACATGAAACCCTCACCACTAGAAATTCCAAACTCTTCTCTATTGAGCTTGAAGTTCCACATGTTGCTCTCAACCTCTAAATACTTACTAGGTGGGGTCGCTGTGGGGGAAACTCAAGATGAGTCACCCTTAGGATTGCTGGACCTCTGACCTTGGGTGTTGGTCTGGAGCTAAGGCACTCACTACACTTATCTGCACTCACAATCACTTACGGGTCACTGTGGGGGAAGCTCATGATGAGTCACCCTTAGGATTGCTGGACCTTAGGGTTGACCGTGGGTGTTGGTCTGGAGCTAGGGCACTCACTACACTTATCTGCACCCACAATCACTCACAACGGTGTTGGTCTGGAGCTAAGGCACTCACTACACTTATCTGCACCCACAATCACTCACAACCCTCAACTGTGGGGGAACTCAAGATGAGTCACCCTTAGGATTGCTGGACCTTAGGGTTGACCTTGGGTTTTGGTCTGGAGCTAAGGCACTCACTACACTAATCTGCACCCACAATCGCTCACAACCCTGAACTAAACTCAAGATGAGTCACCCTTAGGATTGTTGGACCTTAGGGTTGACCTTGGGTGTTGGGCTTGCTAAGGCATTCACTACACTCATCTACACTCACAATCACTCACAACCCTAAACTCAAATTTCCATCGGTTGACCTTGGGTGTTGGTCTAGAGCTAAGGCACTCACTACACTAATCTACACCCACAATCACTCACAACCCTGAACTCAAATCTAGCCTAGATCCCTTGATCTTTTGGGATACTCATGTAGATGGTCCCCTAAACCTACCAGCCCCAGGGTTATGGTTTGGCTAAGATCCCTATGTAGAGGACCCAAAATGGGGTTTCCATTGGTCCATGACTTATTGGTGATGGTTGGTACCTCAACTCTACCAAAATACCCATCTTGGCTTTTTACCCCAAAAACACCCCCAAATTACCAAAATACCCCTCTTGAACCCAAAATTCCAAAAATTCTAAAAATCCCCATAAAATCCCAATAAATCCTAGATATTCCCAATTTCATTTCTCTCAACTACTACATGACCCATTTTGGCCAATTTGACCATCTTCAACCAAAACCCCCAAATTGCCCTTTAAAGACTCAAATTTCCCCAAATCAAACTCAAATGCCCATCAATTTGATCTCAATTGACCCCAATTCCAAACCTAACCTCAAAATAACCTTTGATATGATCAAATTAAACCAAATCCAAGCTCAATTGGTCCATGATTTGAGCCCAATTTTGATTTGAGTCAAAACCCCAATTTTGACCACATGACCTAATCTTACCAAATTGAACCCATAACCTTGTCAATTGGTCTCGATTAATGTTTAAAAATCTTTATAACATGCCTATACATCAAAATAAACCATCAATTGTCCTTGGTGAAGTCTCAAATCCATTTGATTTTGGCTTAAATCTAAAATTCCCAAATTTAGCCCCAAATTGGCTAAAATCCCCAAATTTCACCCAATTAATTGCCTTAACCTGTAAATTGGCATCCAATTCATGTTTAAAACTCTTCATGAGGTCCCTATTGACAATTTAAAATAATCAATTTGGACTTAGCCCAAGGCTAACCCAAGCTAGACCCAAGTCTAGCCCAACATGACCAAATTGATTAAAGTTCAAAATTCCCTTAAATTGACTCCCAAATTGGACTCAAAACCACCTGATCTTTCACCAAAGTTGTTACTTATGATCATCTACACCAAATTAAATAATCATTTGGACCAATTGACATGGCTAATCTAGCCCAAACCCAAGTTTTGGTCATTTGCACCCACTTGGACCCATGCACTAAATGTGACCTAACCACCCTAAGGCCACCAAATTAACTCCACCACAGCCGTTAGTTGGACTTAGTGACAAGTCCAAACACCATGAAATCACCTAAACCAAGACTTGGACTAAAGGTCCCCCAAATTAAGGGATCTTATTTCCAAAAATGCACATGCTTAAGATATCTTTGCCAAATCAAAGCACATTTGCATTAAATTGCTGTGATGGATTCCTCTAGGTTCCCTAAGCTCCTAGCCACCTCCCCTTGGTCGGCCGGCCGGCCTAGTGGCCGGAAAAGCCCAAAACCGAGAGCCACTCCGTAAACCCTAAACCAACACCTAAAATCGAGCTTGGTCGAATTCATACCTAAGCCTTACACGAAGACCAGGGACTCAATCCCAAGCCTCCTTGGACCCCAATGAACATGCTGAGCACCTCTAGTTGAAGCCTCCCTTCTCAGAGAAAAGGTATAAAACTTCTCCTCATCCCAAGCCTATTTTGATTCTCCATTTACTTGAGCTTGACTTCATGGCATCTTAACCGTATGAATTATGTTCGTCTCACTTAGACGAGTCCATAGGATCAAACCAGAAGTGATTTGGTTGAGTCTAGGCTGAGATCTTAAGGTTTTAGTGTGGACGGTCACGGGATCATCCTATCGGGGATGATGACGGGGAGCCGTTTGATCAAGCGTGTATTAAATGGACGGAGGAGATTGAGCCGGACAGCTCTTCGGGACATAAACTGCGGGCCGAGTCAGCAGCTACGTGTACGGCGGCGTCCAACCAGAGCATGCCACGCATGACTTCGTAGCTGCCTAGGATCCAGTCAGCACGCGCTGTTTAAATAAATAAATAGGGCTTTTCCGATTTATTTAAATACCCTTAACTTAGAAAATTTATAACTTTGTGTATAAAAATCACAAAAATAAAATAAAAATACCCACTTGCTCAGTGAATAAATGAGAACAATGTGCAATAAATTTCAAGACCACGTTATGCATATTTTATTTTTATTTAATTAAACACTGTTTGGGATTTTTTGATTCTCCACGCATAATGGCACATCACCTTAACTTGGAATTTTAGCATGTTGTAGCCTTTGTCTGGGGAAGTATTCTCTGATTTTTCCAAAGTCAGAGGAGCCTCCTATACAGAGATCCATATTTTTCAAGTTATTTCACATTATTTCTTTAAAATATCATGGAAATTAGTATATTGGTTATAAAATCCTAAGAAAATTTTAGAAGGTCCACCATGACTAGAGAAACCTTTAGAAATAATTTTATGGGTCAAGTTATTTAAAATGTCCTTAAATTTTACAAATAATAAATCACTAAGATAACTAATTTTTAAAAATTTAAACATCTAAATGACTTGATTTTTTATCTCCACTATGATTTACAATCCAGAGAACTCATCATAAAAATTTCAAAATATTTTGAGTTCATTTGACACCTTAAGTTGATTTTCAAAGATAAATACCACTTTTAACACTTAAATGATTTTTAAAAATCAAAATATAACTCAAAAAATTATGAAACTTAGTTTTTTTGAGTTCTATGTGATCAGGGGTATTTTCTAAAAATAAAATCATATTTAAAATAAAAATTTGATTTTTAGCCTATTCTAAATATTTAAATAATTAAAAATCCATAAAAATCACAAAAATAGTAAAACTCATGAAAATGCTCTAAATTGTTTCCTAATCACTTAGGAACNACCAATATAATAAAACTCATGGAAATGTTCTAAATTACTTCCTAATCACTTAGGAACAATTAAAATATTTTTTCTTGAGTAAATAAAGATATTGAATTTTAAAGCTTAAAAATAACTTTTAAAAGGCTAAAAATAAGTTTTTGAATTTTAAAGCTTAAAAATAATTTTTAAAGGCTAAAAAATGAGTTTACACTAAAATAATTTCAATAAATCAAAGAAAAATCAGAAAAATATTTAAAAATAATTTTTAAAGGCTAAAAAATGAGTTTACACTAAAATAATTCTAATAAATCAAATAAAAATCAGAAAAATATAAAATTTTTAATTTTTAAAGGCTAAAAAATGAGTTTACACTAAAATAATTCCAATAAATCAAAGAAAAATAAAAAATATNCTAAATAAAGATATTGAATTTCAAAGCTTAAAAATAATTTTTAAAGGCTAAAAATGAGTTTTCATTAAAATACTTTCAATAAATCAAAGAAAAATAAAAAATTTATAAAATTTACTCCTCTAAGTTCTCTACCTTAGGGAGATTTTTCAAAAATACAAAACTTAATTTTCACCACTTAAAATATTTTATTTTTACTAAATAACAAAGAATTTAAAATAATTCNCCGAGAACTTAAAATAATTCTAATAAATCACAGAGAATTCAAAAAATCATGAAATTTGGTTCAAAGGTTTACTAGGGCCAGGTATACCTCTAGTAAGAATTTTAAGAGATTAAAATTTACCTTGGTCAAGTTAGAAATTTTCCTTGAAAAATCCTATTTTTGTATTAAAATAATTATATAAATTATATTAAATTTGGAGGAATTTTCTTTGAAAAATCCTGTTTTTGCATGAAAATAATTATATAAAATAAATTAAATTTTGAGCTTTGAAAAATCCTATTTTTGCTTGAAAATAATTATATAAATTAAATTAAATTTTGAAAGGAATTTTCTTTGAAAAATCCTGTTTTTGCATGAAAATAATTATATAAAATAAATTAAATTTTGAGAAATTTTTTCTCCTCTGATGTCTTAATTGACTCATGAATGAGGTAGGATAAAAATTTCAAAGTCATTGGAATTGAATTTAATAAATTATGAGGTGTTAGAGCCTTAGGAGAAATATGTGCAATTTTGGAAATCTTGCCTTAATTAACATTTAGGCTTAAGTCAAGGAGGGGAATGGGTAACCTCTGATCTTAAATAATTTATTTGATGCTTAGCCTTAATTTTAACATTTAGGCTTAAGTCAAGGAGGGGAATGGGTAACCTCTGATCTTAATCAATTTATTTGATGCTTGAAACACAACGGGACCATTGGTGGAAACCAATCTCACTTTCTTAATTAAGTTAATAAATTTCTAAATCATTAAAAATTTGGAAGTTTATTAAAATTAAATGATCCTGGACCTCGGGGTATGACTTTTGAAGTCAATAATTAATCAATTTAATACCCATATTTTGATTTTAAAATAAAATCCAAATCATGAATCATGACCACTTAAGGTTTAACCATTTTCAAAACTAATTAAGACACTCACTTAGGCCTTATGGGCATAGTGGTGACTTAGGCTAAATCAAGATTGACTAAATGAGGATTAGAGAAATAAACATAATTAAATCAAACATCCTTGAAACACCACTAAGCTCAATTAGGATTAAAAATTTGGCTAAGTGTTCAAATTACACTAACTTCCCCTTCAAGGGAATTCACTCACATAATTTTCAAATTAAATGATAAATGATAATTACCCGTTTCTTAGATATAATTGAGACTTCAATGTTCACTGAGCATTAAGGGTATTTATAGGATAAATTATTAAGCAACATAAGATGTTTAAAAAGAACTCGGGATTTTCCACCAGTCAGCGAGAAAGTAGCACGGACCCTGGTTCTTTCTCTAGATCTGTTGGACATCTCAGAGATCTACTAAACTTAATATATCTTGCTTGATAAAGTCATCCTTAATTAAAACTCTAAGGACCCGTCTAGATATGACATAGGTTTAGGAAAATTATCAAAACTCTACTTTTCCTACTCTTCATAAATGCCCTCACATGCATTTTTAAGTTTCAAGTGGTGGAACAAGAAGACTCGCCAGGTACGCTTTTATAGTTTATAGTACCGTCTTTCTTCTGCCTTTTCCTTACATGTTTCATGCTTGTATTTACCTACATAAACTTGCATGTTAACCATAACCATAACCCGAAACCAAAATTAAAATCAACCAAGATAAAACTCACCGCGACAACATTAAAAATATAAAAAAACTCAAAATTTAATCACAAACATCACAGAAAACTACAACTTCGACTAAATTAAGATGTCTCTATCGGATGATCAGGAATCCCTCGGAGGAGGTAACCTACGGTTGCTAACTAGGCTTCCCATTATTTAAATGAAATTATTGAACTCATTAAGTGGAGTTTAGTAAGTTTATTTGGACTAAGTGGATCCAATAGAAAATAGTGGTGCCGAAACAAGGGAACCGTAGGATCATAACCGGTGTCGCTCTAATCAACTTTAATATGCCTTCAAATTTAAAGAACTTCAACCATAGGGCCACTTGATTTGACATTATAACTTGACACACTAGAAAATTCGAACTCGTCACAGCAAGGAGCTAGTATGGTGGGCAGCACTGTCGTCATCAACAATAAAACCTGTCTTCCTCAGCTAAACCAATCTTCCTTCCTTAGACTTAAACAACAAAGCAATAGGACTTTGAGGTTACTTGCTTATGCAACGTAAATCCTCACCTTATCTTTATGCTTTTGTATTACCCTGCTATATAACTCGTCTTAGGTTTTCAAGGTTTTCGTTTGTCACTACCTAAATCTTCATATCTTCCAGGCTATTTGCGTGATCATTTCACACGAATGTAAGCCTTAACTAATAAAATTGGCAGGATGAAAAACCTAAATATTTCTCCTCAAAATTGAAGCCGAACATTAGGATTGTTTGGGAAGTCACCGGGGTTCTCCTCTAGATCCATAACATCCCCTAGTTCTTCCTCCTTTGGACTCTATAATAAAATGTTCCAAATTTGAACCAATCCCCTCTCACACATCTGTGTCCGATTTCGTTGAAGTGTCCTACCCTTTGAAATTCCTTGAAGATATTATTTTTTAATTTATATTGAGAGTCTTTAGAGTCCTACCCTTTGAAATTCCTTGAAGATAATATTTCCTGATTTTTATCGAGAGTCTTCTAAGCTACCCTTTGAAATTCCTTGAAGATAATATTTCTTGATTTTTATTGAGAGTCTTCTTAGATAGTCCTACCCTTTGAAATTCCTTGAAGATAAATTTTCTTGATTTTTATCAAGAGTCTTCTTAGGTGACTTTTGGTTATTTAAGATGTAATTAACTATAGGGGCTTGCCCTTATAGGAAGCATGTTTGAACCCAACTTAATATAAACCCTACTTAATCCTTTATATTAAATAGGGGAACTTGTCGGCAAATACAAAGGTTTCGCAGACCAAACGGACTTCATACTTTCCTTAGTTTATTTGATCCAGCCTCATCCTTCATGATAGATATAGGATTTGAGGTACAATGCTCTTTAATTTTAAAGTATGATGATTTGCCATGATGGAGGAGATTTCTTGGTTATGGCCCAAAAATTGGATTAAATCCCTTAATTTAGGGACCCAATTATCCACAGCTCACTTGGGCAGATTTAGGGTGGTTCAGCCTAGTCCAAAGGAGGAGCTTAGTGGCTGTGGGGGTCCTTGGTTGACTAATTTGGTTTGATTAAGTCAATTGAGGTGGTCAAGTGGTTTGATGTGGGTTTTGGGCTGAGCTAGCCATGCTGTTGAGCTCAATTGATTGAGCACTTTTGTGTGGGTAATTGTTATGAGGAGTTTAGAAAAGATTTGGAGTGATTTTGAATTGGTTTGGAGGTTCACTTTTGAGGATTTTAAGCATTTGGTCAATTTGGGGGTTTTGGGTTAGACTTGGTTTTAGGTTTGGCTAAGGTTTGGTTAGGTCCAAACTAATGGTTCAAAATGGTCTAGAGGATTGTTATAAAGAGTTTTCAACATAAATTTGGTGTCAATTTTGGGGTTAGGGCATTCAATTTGGTGGAATTTAGAGACAGTCAATTTGGGGAAAATTTAGAGATTTTGAATGTGGGTTAAATTGAGTAAAGTTGAGGCTTGATCAAGGCTAATTAAAGGTCCAATTTGATCTGTAGGATTGTTAGAAACAATTTAGGTTTCAAATTGGGGGCAATTAAGTGGATCATATGGTTTAATTAGGTGAGATTAAGTCACAGGGTCAAAATTGGGTGTTTAATTTGGATCAAAATTGAGCTCAAAGCATGGATCAATTAGGCTTGTATTTGGTTTGAATTAATCATATAAAATATGAACTTGAGTTTAGAATTGAAATTGGGGAGGATTGGGGCCATATTGATGGGTATGTGAGGTGAATTTGGAGAATTTGGGCCTTTAAAGGGAATTTGGTGCTTTTTGATCAAAGTGGTCAAATTAGCCAAATTGGGTTCAATTAAAGGGTCCAAATTGGTTTTGGGGACATTTAAAATGATTTTGAGGGTTTTGGGAAAGTTTGGGCTACCAAGGGTATTTTTGTAATTTTGTCAAATTTGAGAGTATTTTGGTAATTTTGTATTTTTTTGGATTTTTTTGGGTAATGTGGGTAGTTTCAAATGTTTGAAATTATTTTTAAATTATTTTAAGTTTTTTGGTTGAATTTTGGACAAATTTAGGGTTTTAAGGGCATTTAGGTAATTTGGGTGGCTTTGGGGGCAAAAGGTCAAGTTGGATATTTTGGTAGAATTGGGGTGCCAACCACCTTATATGAGCTATGCACCAATGAAATCCTCATTTGGTTCCTACTTGTACTAGTCGTAGCTAAACCCTAGCCTAGGGCCAGTGGGTCTAGGGGACCATCTACATGAGTTTCCTAAAAGATCAAGGGATCAAAGTTAACAAATGTCGGTTTTAGGGTTGTGAGTGAAAGTGGGTGCATGTGAGTGCGAGTGAACTAGCTCCAGACCAACACCCAAGGTCAACCTTATGGCCAAGAAGTTCTATGGGGACTCCCCTTAAGCTTTCTCTATAGTGGCCCCACCTACTAAGTGCTAGAGGTTAGAACTAGTATATGGAACATCAAGTTGAGCATAAAAGAGTTTAGAATTTTCTAAAGGTGAGGGTTCCTTTTCTAGTTTTCTAGGAATAGTAAATAGGAGTCCTATGGCTAGACCTTAGGCTAATAAAGAGGGAAAACTAAACGTCAACCAAAAGTGAGGCCAACAAATGAACCCTGAATAGGTGTGGTGTGTTGGGCAAGCACATCACGCATAAGTTGACCAACAAGATCAATAAACCAACCAGACTTCTAAGTCAACAGACCTAGAACAAAGTGTAGAATTGAGTGCTAGTTGTTTCCTCTAGGGAGTTAGCAAATGAACATTCGATTAAAATTAAGGATTCGGAATTCTTGCTGGGGATTGGAAGAAAAGTGATCCCAAAAATGACCATGACAGTCATGATGAAGTATCAATTTCAATGTAATGCTAGCAAACTTTAACTTTGATTTCATTATTATCAGAAGACAGGGATCAAAAATTTTGTGTTGACCCTGGCATGAGAATTAAAATTTAAGTATCAATCCAAAAAAGAGAGTCGGAATATAGGTACCGACCTCGAAAGGAGGGAAAAAATTTAGGTATTAACCCCAAAATGAGAATTGAAATTTAAGTATGAATCCCAAAAAGAACTTCATAATTTAGGTACCAGCCTCTATGTACTAATCTTGAAAGATAGGAATCAAAATTTAGGTGCTAATCCTTAAATGAGATTGAAATTTATGTATCAATCTCAGAAAGAGAGTCAGAAATTAGGTGTCAACCTCAAAAGATAGGAATCAGAATTTAGGTACTAATCCTGAAATGAGAATTGAAATTTTGGTATCAATCTCAGAAAAAGAGTCAAAATTTAGGAACTGACCTCGAAGAGAGGGAATCAGAATTTCGGTATAGATCCCAAAATAAGAATTAAAATTTAAGTATCAATCTCAGAAAGAGAGTCTGAATTTAGGTACTGACCTCAAAGGGATGGAATTAGAATTTAGGTACTGATCCCAAAATGAGAATTAAAATTTAGGTATCAATCTCAAAAAAAGTGTCAGAATTTAGGTGCCGACCTCGTGGGGAAGGAATCAAAATTTAGGTACTGATCCCGAGATGAGAATTGAAATTTAGATATCAATCTCAGAAAGAGAGTCGGAATTTAGGTACCAGCCTTGAAAGGAAAGAATCATAATTTAGGTACTGATCCTAAAATGAGAATTGAAATTTAAATATCAATCCCAAAAAGAGAATCAAAATTTGGATACCGACTTCGAAAAGAGGGAATCAAAATTTATGGTGTTGAATTCATAGATATGTGTCATGTGATAGGGTTGAAATTAGCGAATAAAAATTTATGAGACTTTGTGAGATTTCGCAGGGATGTGAAGAAAATTAGTGCAGACAAAGATAGTCTTGTTTCGTGAGCAAAGAGTAAGAGACCTTGAAATCAAGAGAAACAACTCAACACATTTATTTTTATTTCTTGTTGTCTTTATCACATTTAATTATCAAAATATATTTTCAAAATTAAATTTTTGTTGGTTGATTTCTCAAAAGAGTATTTTATTTGAAATTTTATTTTTATCAATGTTTTATGTTTTTGTTCTTCGTTCCTTGTAGCTCGATACCAACGCATGGTTCTAGGGCTCTTGATCTATCATACAAAAAGGCCAAGTCAAGAAATAAACTGATTTTTTAGCGAAATTTCATTAATCTGCTTCAAATAGGTGTTACAGATTTAGCGTAGGTGCATCGAAAAGTAGAACATGTTGAACGTTGTTAAAAGTAAATCTGAAACATCTCTTGCTGCCAACATATCATAAACTAAACATATCTGATACATATATCATCATATCTGCTACGTCAAAACATGATATAGAAAGGTATCCACTGACTATCCATCTTCGGTTGGGTGAGTTCCTGATAGAGCTAGCCTACTATGCCATGCTCCATGATAAGTGTTCCTTTTACGTGTACTTAAAGGTACAACCCTCTCATAATTTGTAAGGTTCTAGTTCCTCTAACTCTAGATCCAGCTTGAATCCACATGGCATCTTGTTGCTATCCATCCTTCTGAAAGTTACAGACGCCATTCGGTGTCGTACCCCTGGAATGCAGTGCTTGGCCAGATCTGCTCCATTTCCCTGAAGAATTAATACTAAACCCACAAGTAGAGGAATCTCCATGGATCCTCTGAACTCCTCAGGGCCAATGACATCAATTTCTTTTCTGAACAAAATATTACTTTTGCTCATGAAGGAGACCGTGCAAAAAGGTCTCTCCAATTCATAATGGTCTATATGTGGGAGAATGCAATCACCTTTATCATAGATATTGATGATACAGCTGTTCGAAATGCAATTAGCTTGAAGTATGATCCATTTAACCATCCTCTTGATCATCCACTTTATTATAGGAGGTAACGGATCCACCTCATCATGTTATAAAATTCTCGGAAGATTTCCTTGTCTATCTTTGGCAAAATTATAACAGCAACCACATTGGATGCTGATTTTGCCTTTTCCACGCATCCATTTTCATGGTTTAAAACAGGTCCTTTCAATTAGAAGACCTTCTCAACTCCTAGCTCTTAGGTCGAATATACAATTGAGAATGTTCTTTTTTTTCACTTTCAGAGAAGACTCTGGTGTACAGCTCCAGGTCTTCTAGTATATCGACAAATCTTCCTTGAAATTCTTCATAAAATTCAAATTCCCTTTTCTTTAATTTACTATTTTTGTCTAATTCTTTCATGGTAACCATCGGTGGCTGTCGAGGAAGGTCCCACATTTAATATCAGTAAGAATCTATGTTTGTGTTGTCTCTGTATCCAGTGGAATATATGATTCCCCCATTAAGTGATCGGTGATCTGAAATCTACTATCGGTGGAAGTATACTCCTCTAGAGTGCTGTAATGCTCTAGGTGGAGGATGTTGTAGTTTATGCATTCCATAAATGCCCTTGTAGCTGGTATTTGTGTGGAAATCTAGATGTTGCACAATGGGCAACCTGCGCAAAGATCATCTGAAACTTCTGGCAGCACCTGCTCTGTAGTGAACTCTACTCATCCTCTGTGGCAGGCAAGCTGGAAGAAGTCTCTCTCATTCTTGGATCATAAATCTTCTTCTCAGGAATTTGGGTAAGCAATTTTTCAGCGTCCTTCTGGCATCTTCTTTCTTCATGTAGGAATGCTCCGTGTTTTCGACGATTGACATTTCTACGTTGAGTCCTTTGTAATAGTGCTTCTGGCAGACTCCTGTCATTAGTCGTGACTAGACCTACGATCGGTGCAGTTATCATAGATTCCAAACGACTAGTCCCCTCCATCAGATCTTGCTGCATTATCAATTTCTTTCCCTTCAGTGTGGAATCCTCCTTGGTGCTGATCTCTAACAGCGACGGTAACACCTTTTTTTCTCGACGGCTGACCACGTCTATCAGGGGACCCTCATAGTATGCATTGACTTGACCAAAGTCCACGTTGAATTCTATGATGCCACTCTATGGTACTCTTTCCTTGCGAATTGAGAGATTCCAACCATCCTTGAAAGCAAAAATAAGCTTCTATCCTGATATTTTCTTCTGCATATGAGAAAAAAAACATCAGTGCGCTGAAGTTTAGTGGGAACAAGAACAAAACTAAGTGTTTATTAGAAAAAATTTTAGTTTGTATCAATGAGAAGATCATTTATTTATATTTATATATTATTTAATTTAGTAAAATTTCAACCTTAGAAGTAGAAAGGAGAAAATTGAAGCATGTAAATTCAAAAATTTTCATTTTATTGAGGTTAATTTTATTACAAAATTTTTGGACTCGGTCACAGACGTTTGACTAAATAAATAACCCCAGAATAATCAAAATTTCAAAATTTTAATTCAAGCAATGTCAAGTTACATAGTATGTCTTCAAGTATCATCTGTTGATCAACAACATAGGTCTCTTGCCTTGAAAATTCACTAGCTGGTAGACTCCTCCTGTGTAGACCTTTCCTACAACAAATGGTCACTCCCAAGTAGGCTCAAATTTTCCACCTATCTTGCGACATGCAAGAATAGGCCTTTTGAGCACAAGAACAAGATCACCAACTTTGAACTTCTTAAGTGAACCAATTTGTCATGAGCATGTACCATCCTCGCTTGGTAAAGCTCCAAATGTTGTTGTGCTTCTAGTTGCTTTCCTTTGAGACTTTCCAATTCTTCAAGTTTGAGCTTTTCACTTTCTTATGTTGTAAGTTGATTGGTGACAGTGACTCTGAGAGACGGCGTCTAAACTTCTAACGGTAGTACTGCCTCGAACTCGTACAAAAGTGCATAGGATGTACATTGAGTGGGAGTCCTAAACGTTGTCCGGTAGGCCCACAAGGCTTCTAACAGTTTGTTATACCAATCTCTTTTATTTTTTTCTAATTTCCTCTTCAAAATCTGTATAAGTGTCTTGTTGAATACCTCGACCAGGCCATTTTCTCTATGATAGTAGGTCGTAGAGTTTCTCCAGTCTATCCCGTGCCGCTTGACAAAATTCTTAATTTTTGTGCTCTTGAAGGATGTTCCATTATCAAAAATAATTTTGCGCGGAACTCTGAAATTGTAGATGATTTGGCCTTTGAAAAACTGAAGGACATGATGTGTTGTAATCTCTCGTAGCGACACTACCTCTTCCCATTTGGAAAAGTAATCTGTAGCGGCAAGTATAAATTTGTGTTCTTTAAAAAGTGGAGGGTCTATCGGACCTATCATGTTCGTGCCCCAACCCTCGAATAGCCACGAGGCGACAGTTGGGTGTAACATATTTGGAGGTTGGTACAAAACCACCCCATGCACTTGGCACTGGGGACATCTTCTGGTTGTATCCATACAATCGGACATCATTGCCGGCCAATAATATCCGAGTCTCTTGATCTTTATTTTCATCTTTGGCCCTTACTATTGAGTGCCACACAATCCAACATGTACTTCTTTCACAATATTTTATGCTTCTTCTTTTCATAGACATCACAGCCACATCTAATCGAATGATCTTGTATAGAGGGCATCACCCACTAAAGCGTACAACATAGCCATTCTTGTGATGTGATGCGTTGCTGACTTGTCCTCTAGCAGCTTTTTGGTCTGCAAATATTCTATTAATGGCTGAAGCCAATCTTTGTTTCTTCTTCATTTCCGAGCTTGTGTATATTTTTGAAGTCAATTTGAGACAAAAAATGTCTTCCTTGTATCGTAATGCCAATGAAACCCTCCGGGGGACATGCCAATTCTTTTGTAAGTTTTTTTAGAACATTAACATGGGCATTATCTCCTTGAGGAATCTGATAGAAAGTTATATTGGGAATCTGCTCAAAAAGCTTCATCGCATACTTATGATATTCTACTAACCTTGGTTTTAAAATATTGTATTGTCCATCGACTTGTTGGATGACGAGTTGAGAATCACGATAGATGGCAATATTTGATATATCCACTGAGATTGCCAATTCTAACTCAGTAATTAAGGTGTTATACTTTGCTTCGTTGTTGGTACATGGCTCTGTCAGCTGATAGGAGAATCTTAGCATGCCCTTATTTTGCGTGAAAAAGATCTAATCAATTCATGCTTTGTCTGGTATAACTATTCCTGATCCTTTGTCTTTTCTGACTGATGAAGCTCCATCAAAATACATCTCCCAGCATTGTGCATTTAAAAAATCCATCTGTAATATCTGTTCATCTACTAGTTCGTCATTAAGAGTGGACCCAGATGGAAGTGGGTGTACTGCAATAAAATCTGCTAAAATACATCTCTTCATAGCAAGAAGGGGAACAAACGTTATATTAAATTGCAATAAAATCATCGACCATCTTGCTAGACGTTCAGAGAGTGTTGGTCGGGTCATCAAATATTGTAACATATTAACTTTTGAAATTAGAATTACCTTATGAGAAAGTATGTAATGTCTGAGCTTCTGGACGGTGAAAATTGAAGCTAGACAATGCTTCTCAATAGGCAGATACCTTATCTTCATTGGTATTAGAAGGCGACTCAAGTAATAGAGAGTGTTTTCCTTACCCTCGTCATTGACTTGGGCTAAGAGAGCTCCAAGAGAGTCATCTAACGCTACATTATAAATTATTAAAGGTTTTCTCGAGATAGGGGCTACCAAAATAGGAGGTGTCATTAAATATTGTTTAAAGTCCTCAAAAGCCAACTGTCATTTCTCTTCCCAAACAAATTTGGCATCCTTCTTAACTAATGCTGAGAAAGGCTGACACCTACTTGAGAGATTAGAAATAAAGCATCTCAGATATGCCAACTTTTCTTGGAAGGAACGTAGTTGTTTCAGGGTTTTTGGAGGAGGCATTTCCAAGAAAGCTTTAATCTTATTCGGGTCAATCTCAATTTCCTAACAACGGATAACGAATCATAAAAATTTCTCGGAGGTAAGGTCAAAAGTGCACTTCAAAGGATTCATCTTAAGGTCATATTCTCGTAATCGTTCGAACGCGATCTTAAAATCATACAAATAGTCCATTTTTTGTTTACTTTTAATGACCAAATCATCCATGTATCATTCCACTTCGTTGTGAATGAGATCATCAAAATTTTTTGTCATAGCTCGTTGGCATGTCGGTCCATCATTCTTCCACTCAAACGACATCACTATGTAGCAGAAAGTCCCAATAAGTATTATGAAGGCTGTAAGTGATGCATCTTCTAGAGCCATCTTGATTTGGTTGTACCCCGATGATCCATCCATAAAGGAGAAAATCTCATGTATCGAACCGATATCCGCCATCATTTATGGTATTGACAATGGAAATTCATCCTTTGGATATGCTTTGTTTAAATCCCTGCAGTTGACTCATATACGAATTTGTCCATTTTCTTCTTAATGACATAATGTTAGCTAACCATGTGGGGTACTGCTCTTCCCACACAAAGTTGGCATCTATTAACTTCTTCACCTCAAAAAGGACTTGCTGCACTATTTCAAGGTGCATTCTTCTTGGAGCTTTTTTTACTGGGGTCATACCCCGAGTTTATGAACTGCAACTTCTGACAATAGTCTTGACATGTCATCATAACTCCATGTGAAGCAATCTTTCAATTATATTAACAGTTTGATCAACTCTAAAGATTCTTCATCATTAAGTAAAGAACATATAAATATAGGTCAGGGTTGTTCTTCTTTCCCGAGGTTAATTTCCGTTAATTCATCAACAATTGACTTAATTTCTTTCTCAAATTCTAGCTAGGCATTTTCTTTTAGCTGATCAGTAGAGTCATCCTCCACATCAAGGTAATCCTCTCCCAATTCTCTAGAAACAACCATGCAAAAGTCTGAATCATCGACTCACCTGACTATATGAAATATGAGACCCTCTATCGAGTTGGGAGTTCAACTTTTAACATCCCATAATTTTTCAAAAAGTTTTAGTTTATCTTTTGATATTTGTTTTGACAAATGTCTCTGTTGAATTAACTTTTGTAAACAAGGAGAAAAGTAACCAAAAGGTAATTTCATTAATTCATTAAGATCCTCATCCAAATGTACATGATTTTCAAGATTAGTAGAAGTAGAACCATGATAAAATTTGATCGGCTTTGAGCTAGCGCTACGGACCTTCTTGACCTCTAAACTCTCGACATTCTAAGGGTGAATTGGAGCAAGGGTCATGACGTTGACATAGTGGTTTATCCAATCATACATTGTCTCGTATTCACTTTTCTCCACATCTTCTAAGGATATCTCATATTGTGGTTTCTTCTATTGTATCATCATTATTTTATCTTGAAAACTTTCTTCATCATCAATATTGATGGTCGTCCTTGTCTCTTCAACAATCAAGTTGGTTCTTCCTCGTCCACATCCCCGACCTCGACCTCGGGTGTGCTAACTAAAAGAACCCCCACCAACCCGTTCCAAAAGAGTGGTGGAAGTTTGCTGAAGAGCTTCCTCTTTTTGATTCTTCTGAATCTTCCACTTTATTTGCCACTATTTCACGAGAGAAGATAGTTTTCTTTAAAGGCGCANTCCTGAAATGTGGTGCATGAATGAGTTTGCACACTCTATGGGATATTATTCCTTGAAGGGCTCAACAAACTTTTTGTCACATATTTACTCTTCTTACTCTGCTTGTAAGAATACATCTTGTAGTTGATATGTAGAATGACCTCTTCATAGAAGTCATATGAGCCAACTTGAGGTGGTTCTACTCAGATTTTTGTAAAATCGTCAAATAAGATGGCACAAGATGGAAAGAGAGGCCAATATTGAATCAGGATTCCTTGCTCATAAATTCATATGCGTACTACACCTCAAAATGCATTTCCTTGAAGTCCCATAACTTAAGCATCTATACTATGTCATCATTAAAGATATGGAGGGATATGAGCAATTACTAGATTTTCTTATGTTTATTGTGAGACCCCAATCATTCTACATGAAAAAAATCTACAAATCAATGTCTTATAAAATTCAGTGTTTGTAGATTAAGTACCTTGCTCCTAAAATATACACAATCATATGAATCACTAACAATTTCACCAAATTAGGATAAAATCTCCAGCAACAAGTTCAACTTTCACTACCTAAAAAAGAAAATCAACTTGATGACTATTTTCACTGAACAACAGGAAAACTATGAAATACTAACCCCCATCACTTTCAGAATGTCCATCTACTCAAATGTCGTGGAAATTATAGGTCTCCCGCAATGTTGCCTCATAATTGGAAACACATCTTGAAGGAAGAGAAAAGGTTTGATTTGTTGGGGCTGGTAACTTCACCACCACTATGTTCAGGAAATAAAATTTCTTCTAGAATAACATTAGGTCATCCTCCATATATAAATGCAAATAAAGAAGCTTATTGATTCAACAATAACATGCTTAGATGCTCTATTTTTTTTCATCCTTTTGGCTTTTTATAGGCTCAAATGGGCAAACAATTATCCAAAAGAGTAAAAATCCAAATCAATCCCCTTATCCTATCNTCCTGAAATGTGGTGCATGAATGAGTTTGCACACTCTATGGGATATTATTCCTTGAAGGGCTCAACAAACTTGTTGTCACATATTTACTCTTCTTACTCTGCTTGTAGGAATACATCTTGTAGTTGATATCTAGAATGGCCTCTTCACCACCACATCTTGAAGGAAGAGAAAAGGTTTGATCTGTTGGGGTTGGTAACTTCACCACCACTATGTTTAGGAAATAAAATTTCTTCTAGAATAACATTAAGTCATCCTTCATCTAGTAATGCAAATAAAGAAGCTTATTGATTCAACAATAACATGCTTAGATGCTCTATTTTTTTTCATCCCTCTGGCTTTTTATATGCTCAAATGGGCAAAAAATTATCCAAAAGAGTAAAAATCCAAATCAATCCCCTTATCCTATCTCAACAATCCGATCAAAGTCAAATAAGTGGCTCAATTGCATTTTCAGGTTGATCCACTCAATTCCACTCAATTCATGTAAGAAAATAAGTGATTTATATTGTTCTGCATAGGAGGCACTGTGTCCTTTGATCTTGTAACCCAAGCGTTGCCCCCCCCCACTCATATAATCGTCATGCTTGGCAAAATAACATGGCGATAACATCTAATCCACAACATGCAGATCATCAACCAACTATCGGNTCTCAACAATCCGATCAAAGTCAAATAAGTGGCTCAATTGCATTTTCAGGTTGATCCACTCAATTCCACTCAATTCATGTAAGAAAATAAGTGATTTATATTGTTCTGCATAGGAGGCACTGTGTCCTTTGATCTTGTAACCCAAGCGTTGCCCCCCCCCACTCATATAATCGNTGTCAACAATCCGATCAAAGTCAAATAAGTGGCTCAATTGCATTTTCAGGTTGATCCACTCAATTCCACTCAGTTCATGTAAAAAAATAAGTGATTTATATTTTTCTGCATA
The DNA here is from genome assembly GCA_002079205.1 of Phalaenopsis hybrid cultivar. Lineage (NCBI taxonomy): Eukaryota > Viridiplantae > Streptophyta > Magnoliopsida > Asparagales > Orchidaceae > Phalaenopsis > Phalaenopsis hybrid cultivar. The sequence goes on along the minus strand of JXCR01146888.1, from coordinate 22,332 downwards.
GGAGGCACTGTGTCCTTTGATCTTGTAACCCAAGCGTTGCCCCCCCCCCTCATATAATCATCATGCTTGGCAAAATAACATGGCGATAACATCTAATCCACAACATGCAGATCATCAACCAACTGTTGGTTGTAGTCCAACCACTCAAAAGGCTCAACCTAAGAGCACAAAAAACTCACTGACCTAATCCAACCAGCTAGCTCATTCCATCCCAACAGCCAACTGCTCTGACACAACTTGCTCCACTGCCCTACGTCTCATGCCCTACTTGTCAGCCTGGTCATTGCCATGTGCATGCCACACTCCTCAATTGTGGCTGAAGAACGCTCACCGCCACTGACCACTTGCTGCTTTACACCACCGCCTATAGTCGCAGGCCACTCCCCACCGTAAGTCATGGTCTACTATTGTCAACGTTCAATTGTTGCCACTGTATTTGTTGGGCCCAATCTGACTCCATCGTCTGCCACCACCATATGTCAACATACTATACCGTCGGCTGCCGCCTCCTCTAAAAAACATCATGTTTTCAACTTTTTTAGAAATTTTTTATATTTTAATTGTATTTGGACAAGCATGCAAAATGACACAAAGATTTGGAGACAACTGATACATCATCAATAAATTTTATCATTTTTCATGAATATTGAGTTGACTAGCATGAATATATAAGCATTTTTAGCAAGAAACATTTTAACTCAAAGTAAATATCATCTAGAATTAAATTTTAGAAAACTTATAGTCAAACTTATCGGCTTGACAAGGTAGACTCGATGACCCCAACTTTGGCCAAATTTAGGTCAAATTAAATTGGATCAAGCCATTGAACACATTTAGAATCTTTGGATGGCTAATTGAAAGGTCGAATGTATTCCAAATCAGAAAAAATTTTATTCAAATAGAGTATCTCGACAAGATAATTCCAATAAGCTCAAGATCTTGCAATTCTAACATTATTAAGATACTTAAATATCCATAAAATGTAATCGATCAAATGAATATCTTTAGGCCCTCTGATAGAGTGATCCAAATTCCTTCATATTTATTGGGAGGCCACTTTAAAACTCTTTAAATAGAGTCCTACCCCCTTCATAAAAGGGGACCTAGACCTTGAATCAGAGAAGAGATGGACCTGAGTGTGTTCAAGTTCAGTGTTGGTTCAGATTGAAGACCTGACAATCCCTTCCTACTCCTGAAATTGTTGGCCATCATCAACATCCGCTCACCATCGACCATCAGTCACCCACTGCTCATTACAATGAAGCCCCTTGAGAGATCGCAACATACAATGCGGAGTTCCGACGCCGTACGAAATAAAGACTAATATCATAGTAACGAGGCACCCTATGGACCAGTGCATCTTTCTAAACACCGTACAATGAGGAACATCAAATACAATGCACCAAAGTCCCAACAATCACTCTCAACAACAACTTCTCCCGATCTTTATATACAATGAATCATTTTGCATACAAGCATTATATTTTGAAGAACTGTATAATCCTTTCTTGCATGTAGAACAATGGCCTCAAGATGTGGTCAACAATTTATAGTGTCCCTACCTATAACTCAAATTACCCATGTGTGTATGCTAGACTTTTGTGTGATGCTAAGATGCTAAATAATCACTTTTATTTATGTGAATTTACTAGCACACATCACTAATAATTCTATCGCCAAGCACCTGGTGTGATGCCTGAATGAAATTTTAAGTTATGATGCTACAATCTCTCGTCCATAAAGCTTTGTTGACTTAGACTCGAACTAATTTGAACAAATCTGTCTTGGAACATGTTTCAATAAACATTCTATGAAATATGAGGACATGAGTGACAACTTAGCAAGGCGTGAACTTTTGACAAAATTTCTATTTGAAAATAAACATTAGGCATTTTTTTTTCAATTTTCCCAATCATCTGCCATAAAAAGTTAAAATTTCTGTTAGATTTGGTCACATATTGAATTATTGAAAAAATGTTTATGTTCAATTATTATGTGACTCATTTTCATTCACAAATTCAAGTCCTTCAACAAATTTTTCTTTCTTTAATTCACACTCTTTAACACATCCTTCAACTATTAGAAGAAAAAAGTGTATTGACAAATAAGTTTCAGCCTACTTGGTGACACTGGCCATAACATATAAAGTTATCAAATAAAAAACCTTATACTTTTTGTTATCATTTTCAATAATATGTTTAATAATATCATTCAATCCTTGCTTTCATAACATTGAGATGTCAGTAAATAACATTATTATCTACATGCAGACCATCTATTTGAAGCCTAAGAAAATGGCAGTACCTTTATAATTTGTCCATGCTTAAGATATAAGGAATTCCATAACATGATTAGATTCCCTTGTTTTCCAACAATTAATGGAATCGCAACGATCTTGACCTTTTGTCATATTCGCTGCAATTAATTTGTCTTTTTTCCTTAATTGGTTGATAAATGCCTCCACAACTACTCGTCAGTTCTTTGCCCCCACCATGTGCTCCCACGTCAGAAGAAGCTTTGCTCCGCCTTTAATCCCGTGACATCTCAATAAAATGAAGGGACATGTACACACATAACCCCTAATACTTGTCTATTTACATACCTTCCACATTTCATGGCACATAAGATGGCATGCATGTAAAAATTGAAGTTTAAATATTCTATTGGTAAATACAGAAGAATTAATTGGTGAGGATGCAAATCTTCCAAAAATAATTAAATAAAAGGGTGAGTAATAAGTTGGGTCGTATCTCAAACCAAGGATATGAACACTGTATCCGATCTCCACCGTCCATCCACCATCAATCAATTTTTTTTCTTAAAAAAAGTAAAAAATATGGCACATTTTATCTATTGTGATTAACGGAGAAGATCGTATACCGTATATATTCTGGATACGGTGTTCATATCGAATAATATTTCCAAACAAAGGCCGGCAATGGTCAAAAAAGTTTGCAAAATGAGTTCGAAACAAAAGGCTAAAATTTTGATGATTGATTTAAATGATATAAATATAAAAATTAAGATTTAAGTGTCAGAGGTGTAAATATATATTAAATTGGGCGGTTTGTATATAAATGCCCCAAGAGAAATATGCTAATAGTTTAAAGAGTATTTAGAACATATTTCATGTTTTTAATTCAAAATCAACTATATTGGAGCTGCACGAATATTAAAAGTTTGTATTCTCCATGATGAATCAAATTGAGAATGAAAATGAAAATGAAAATGATCTTTTGCATTAATCAATTTGTTTTTAATGCTATCTTTTTATATCATGCGGCATAGTGTTGTCTAATGTGTGACCAAGTTTTACTGGCCTAAATATTGAATATGAGCAAACCCAATTAGACCAACAAATTTTTTGGGGTCTTGGCGAGGGAGAAAATATTGCACTTACAAGGGTGGATGGAGTGACCACGTCACCATAATTTCACTTAAATGTGATGTGACCGCTCCATACACCTTGGTAAGTACATATTTTGTAAGTATGCAATATTCCCCTTCCTCTTGAAATAGGAGCTTCGTTAGGATTGTTATGGGTTCCTCGCTTCGTCCATCTCTCTTTCTTCTTCGCTCTGTTTTTCATCTCCTTTTGAAGGCGTTATGCATTTTCTTTGGTTTAGATGCTTAGCACCTCTGTTTTGGGCATGGATTCATCTTCCTTCCCTTCTCTTCCCTCTTGAATAAGGCATTGTCTATTTTGGTATAAATCTTCTCAAACTTGGAAAGGACTTTTAACTTATGATATTTCTAACACATCTAATTTCTCTCTATCTTATATCCCAAGTATAGATGATCAAGTTTCATTTTCAAATAATGAAGTTGAAGAAGAATCAAACCTTGGAACCTGGCCTTGATTGGTTATATTTTCGGTAAACGACCCATCTATGATATTATTTTAGAAGCTATTTGGAAATATAAAGATATTGTGAATCTCTTCTCCTACATAAGAGTTTTTGTCTTTTTTAAATTTTAGCGTATTTAGGATTGTGAAATGGTCTTGATGGGTGGTCCTTGGTTCATCTACGAGAGGTCTTTTTTTTTAAGAGATGGACACATGACATTAAACTTATGAAAGAGGATTTTAGAGAAGCTCCTACATGAGCAAAATTTCCTAATTTATTATTATGGTGTTGGTCGAAGATTTATATTTCTAAAAAGGCTAGCAAGATAGTTATCCCTCTTGCAGTTGATCTCCTCACATCTAATGGAACTTGTATTTACATTGCTAGAGTGAATATCCAAATAAAAGTAGATGTGGTTCTTCTTAATTTTATTAATCTAGTAGCCAAAGGTCAAAATATTGTTCAACCAATTTTGTATGAATGGAAACCTAACCCATGTATGTCTAACCCTTGTAAGCTTTATTCTTCTTTTGTTCTTGATCTATATGCCTATACTAAATCTTCTAAATACAAACTTATTATAGATGACCCTAATTCTTTTTTGGCAAAATTAAGAGTAAAACTAGACATGAAAATGTTCAAAAGTTAAGAAAAAATCCTTTAATGTGTATAATTTATGCTTTCTTCTCTTCCCTCTCCTTCTTTCAATCATAATTTTGCTTCTACCTTGAATTTAATGGCCCTACTAAAAATTATTCTTGTTGTGATGATTCTTCTAGTTGTGATCTAGGAGTTGATCCTACTATGTGCCTTGTGTTGCCTAATGTCCCTATGGTTTTTGGTATACGAAGTAATTAATCATTCTGCTTAACATATTACTAAACGTAATTTTGAGCAAGATGGTTCTGATAATGTGCTTATATTTATGGTTTTTGAGCTTTTTCATGTACTTCTACTTATGTCTTTTTCTTCCTCCTCTTATATTTCTTTTCAAGTAAATAATGGATTCTAAAGATAGTAATATTCTACACTAACTATTTGTTTTTTATGTTATTTTTGTACAATTTAGCTTAGAATGTTAGAGGGCTTAAGAATGAATTTTGTATTCATGTTGTTTGTCTTTTTTAAGTTTTTTTTTTTTCAATTTTTCAAACTATACTTGGACTTGCATGAGCATAAATAGGCATCCCTGCATGAAATTCGGTATAATAGAAAATGTGACGAGGATTTACGAACCCTATGGGAGCACCACAACCCTGCATACAATATGATGCATATTTGAAATGAATTGCCACTATTTATGGTGGCTTGGCTCTAGGATTATGCACTGCTACATATATTCAATACCATTCAATTGTGGTATTGATGCCCCTGTGCTTCAGACAAAAGGGGCAGCTAAACCCTGATAGAAGTGCCGTGGCACCTCACCTCAAATCATTCAAGCTCCCCCTCTGAAGCTGTTAATTTTCAGATATGATAGTATGACGACCGATCATCTAAAAATAAGGTCCAAAGCTAATGTTTTTTGTACAATAAATTTCCTATGGTGAACCTCTGCCACATTCTTTTCTTCAACATGTTATATTTGAAAAATATTATTGCAACAACATGCTTAAGCCAGAAAGCTAGCAAGTAACCATGCCCCTCCTTCATTTCTGGATAACAAGTGGAGGGGTGAGACCTCTGAGCCTAATACTCGCTCCCACGGAGAAGCTTAGGCATGCATGGTAGGCTCATTCACTTAGCTGCATTTCACAACATTCCCTTGGCCCAACATGTTTGCACATTATGAGATGACAACACCCCACTCAACTAAAAGGTTGACATTCTCATAGAGAAAATGGACTTTATCATGGCTTGGCTTGACTACATCAAGAATCAATAGAAAATGATGTTGACTAACACATGGAGGCTTATGAGAGGTAAAGGTCACTTCAATTTTCTTGTTAAAATCGTAGTCTAACAAAAGTGATAAGCAGGATAGTGAATGGAAACACATTGGGAGGCGATGGCTAGCCGTTTTCTAAGGATTGTCTGATGCCCCACTCTTTCTGGTTATTAATATGTTTTTATTTTTTTTATCATATCTAGATATTTCAAGCATGTTGTATTTCCCATTTATGAAGTAACGCAAGTTATGTAATATTCCTTTTGATTATTAATGGAACCAAGCATATTTTGATATGTAATATGTGTGTTTTGTATCCTTTGGCTCGTAATACTTGTAGTATCTTCTATTTATGAGTTCTTGGGGCCCATTGAAGCATCCCAATACAAATCTAGTCATTTTCTTATGATTTATATGGACTAAGAGGCTTGCTAGGTTGCAATTGCAATGATAGTGATACAACATCTGATACAGTGTTTGATAAGACATTGTAGTATTCGATCAATGTCAGAAATTCAATGGCTCTCAATTTGATGGTCATCAACAAGGAAGTTGATTTGATGAGTGACAACTCAATAGATCTACACCACCACACAAAGTGTCGCAAAGCCTGATAGTCCAAATATCGATGGAGGCCTTAGATTGGATAGCTGCAATGAGCCATTTTTCAGATGTCGTGCCACAAAATCACAAGCGATCCAGCAGTGTGCTTATAGTCTTAGAGCCCAAAATGACATAAGGCGTGCCTCAATTCATACCCTCTATCTTTTTGGCTGACATGATGCTGCGGCGTCGTGCCTTGAGTTACAACACCACACAACCTCACTCTCCCTATCAAAGAACAACATCTCTAAGATTCCCCAAAGATTGAAATTTTGAATTAGAACCCATGAGTGTTAGCTAGATTGAAATTTCGGGTTAGAATCCTTAAGTTTTAGCTAATTTGGTCTTTAGAGGTTGGAATTCTTGAGTTAGGCTGTTCTCTTAGTCCAAAACTCATGTTAAGCTTTTATAAGCTCCCAAATTTTGATTCTTCCTCCCTTCCAACCAAAAGAGTGTGGGGTTCCTTCTTGCTTCATCTTTCATCTCCATATAAATGGACTCTTATGAACCCTTGTTGCAGTTCACTATGATTTCAAGGATCAGTGAAGTAGTTACCCAGGCTTTAGAGCATGGAACATCTCATAAATATAAAATATGTGATATTTCTCACCCTTTTATAACTCCTCCTTTGTCAGAAAGCCCTAGGCTTCATGTTAGTGAAGCTTAGTTATCCTGTTATTAGAGGATACTTAGGTTATGTGTTTCCCTGTTTCATTATTATTTCTTGTGAGTGCGCCTTTGAGAGAAGGTCCTAATTTTCCCAGTTCTGTGATGCCACACTTTTGTGCATTACATCATATTTCTTGGTGTGAAATAAGTGCAGTACCATCCCCCATTGCTTGATTATTTTGCCTTATAGGATGTCATATGCAATTTTTTTTTGTAATGACGTAAGGCTGCCTGATTCATTTTTTGGCTGGTACTAGATGATGCTTTTCAACAACATGGTGTCATAGCTGTATGACTAGGCTACAATGTTACTTCAACATCTTAGTCTTGAGTGGACTTTGCTTCCTCTGAGCCTACCTTTATGAAATGGATTTTGGTGCCACAATATTGGCATTTACTTTACCGTCTGGTGTCATGTCCGTTTTCATAGAATACAACAATGTGATCTTCTCCCATTGATTGTAATGGTGGCCTTTGACATTATAGCATTGAAAGTCAAACAGTTTTTAACCTCACTTATTATTAGTGTGTCGTGTAGTTGATGCACTTTCTATAGCAGTACAGTGGATATGAGACAACTGTTATTCAATTAGAACCAACTTGTATGAGTTTTGAGTTGGAATTTTCAAGCTATGAGGTGTTATATGCTCTTTTTCAGTGATTGTTACCCTCTTTGGTATGGATGGTGGTTCCTTTGGCTTTTTAGTTACGCCTTTATACATGGTTTGGTTATTCATAGTAGGTGTTTCTTCTCTCTTTATAGATTGTTGACTCTGTATACCCTTCTATATGGAACGTGGTTCTACTTTGCCTGACTGATGTTCAGGGCTTATGTCATTTTTATTGTTTGCTAACATAGTCTGGCATAAACTCATTTTTTGACACCCCACTCATTCTAGTTATTAACATTATTTTATCCTTATTTTATCTATATACATGGGGCTACTTCATTTAATGTTTATCAAATAACTTGATTTATGTAATCTACATTTTGAAAATTAATGGAACCATGCATATTTTGATGTTTAATATGCATCTTGTGTACTCTTTGTCACATAATACTTGTAGTATTTTCTATTTGGGGGTTCTCGGGACTCTTTGGAGTTTCCTAATACAAATCAAGTCACTTTCTCATAATTTGTATGGACCATAAGGCATGCTAGGTTGCAATTTCCATGATAGTGCCATAGTGGTTAGTACAACAGTATGGTGACCACTGTCTATTAGGAATTCAATGGCTCTCAAATGAATGGACATAAATATGGAAGCAATTTTGGTGCTTGATAACTCAGTGAAACAATAACATTATGCCAAGCACTGAGGCGCCAGATAATCCAAGTTCAAATGGTAGTCTCAGACCGAATAGCTGCAGTGAGCCTTTTCGTGACAACACACCACTACATCAGTAGTAATCCAAAATTATGCCTAAAGTTGTAGAGCCCAAGATGACAAGGTACATGCCTCAAGTCATACCCTTTATATTCTTGGCTCACATGGTGCTTGCCATGTCAATGGTGTTAAGGTGTCATGCCTTGAATCTCAGTGCCACAAAGCCTCACTTTCCAAATCAAAGGGGTAGCTCTAAGATGCTCCAAAGCATAAAATATTTGAATAGAATCCTTAAGTGTTAGCTAGCTTAATATTTTGCATTAGAATCCTTGAGTGTTGTCTAATTTGGTTTTTGAAGGTTGGAATTTTGACGTTAGGGCACTTTTTAGGTTTAGAACTCATGTCAAACTTTTCTTAGCTCCAAAATATTGGTTCTTCCTCCTCTCTAAACAAAAGAGCATGGTGGTCTCACTTGATTTAGCTTTTCTTTCCATCCTTATGAAATCCTTAGCACCCTTGCTATAGTTCATAAAGTTATCAAGGATTGATGAAGTATTCATCTAGTATTTGAAGCACAAAGCATCTCTCAACTATCACTTTGGTGAGATCTAGGAAAGGCTTAGACTTTATATTAGAGAAGCTTAGTAAGGATGCTAGGTTAGACTCCTAAATTTCCCCTCCTCAGCTGTATTTCTTGTAAGTGCTCATTTGAGAGTAGGGCTTTAATTTACCTTAGTTTCATGATGCCACCCCTTTTGAGCATTACAACATAGTTCCTTTTACCTACATGAAATAATTTTGGTACAATCTCCTGGTGCTTAACGATCATTTCACCCCACTGAATATTATATGTTTTTGTCTTTTTAATTGTTTGAGGCTACCTGATTCATTTTTGAAAGGCACTAGATGCTCCTTTTTAGAAACATACTGCCAAATCAATAGGACCAGGACACAATATTTCTCGCAACATTGCCCCCCAAAATCTTGGTACACTCTTCCGTATGGGTGGTGGTGCTTTTTCTTTGTCCAACTAATGTGCAAAGCTTACATGATTCTTGTCGCTTGACACGTGGTCTGGTGCAATCTCATTTTCTTATGTCTTTCATCTTTTTCATAACACTTGTGTAAGGCATATATGATAGTGTTGAAGTTATACTACCACATAGGTTAAGATTACATTGTATGTCACTTCATCATATTTTTGCTTCATATTTTGAAAGAATATAATGCCTAAGTACAATTAGTTTCTATTATGGTGCAACCTCCTTTCATCTCCAAATCATTGTGGTCATTCTATGGAGTCATTTTCACTGTGTTGTAGTGCCCTCTTTATGGTAGCATAGGTGATCCTTGCTTGTTTGGCATTTGTTTGCATATGGTTCTTTGTGCATGTATGTCCTACATGTTCACTCACATTTGCATGCTTGTTTCTAATGTAATCCTCCTGCAGGGATCCTGACTATTTATTAGTGTCATTTTTGGATCATTTCCCATGAATTGTAATTTGTGTCATGTTTCATGTATTATTTGTGGGTTACAATAGGGCGGCATAAAACCAACATCATATCTCCAATTGCACAAGTATGGAGCCTCACAAGTTTATCGTGGGCTCTGGAGATTCAAGTGTGGTATAGCTAAAGACTTTATTGGGCTTGCAGTCTCAACCATTGAGGTTATCCAGCTATTCCAACTGAATTCTAATATTTTGTTTATTGTTCAATTTAATGCTTCTAGCAACCCATGACAAAGGTAGTCAAAGAACTAATTCAAATCTAAAGGTCAATGGACATGGAGTGGCGCTAGTGGCTGTACAGTATATGGTATGATGTGCCCACAAAGCCTCCAAAAGCTTTTCATGCTAACCTTTATTATTATCATGTAATATTTTCTTCATGAGGTATACTAAAGTATTATGAAAGGCTTCTGCTAAAACATTTTCTCTCGAGTAATACACGGTAGAGAACCGCCAATCGATCTTATGTTGATAAACAAATCTATTAATTTTGGTGTTTTTGTATGCCTACTTGTTATCAGACATGATATGGTGTGGCACACCCAATTGAAATATGATATTATTCTTGATGAAATGCAGCATATTTTTATCCTTAACCTCCCTTAAGGGAGCAGCTTATGCCTAGTTAGAAAAGTAATCGATTGTTGCAAGAATGAATTTATATTCTTTAGAGGATGGCCCCTATAATATCAGTTTCTTAAGCGGCTAAGATGCTACATTCGGATGCAGTGCATTCGAGGGTTGATGAAGCATGGGGCTAAACACTTGACATTGATGACACTGCTTGACATATTCCATGAAATTAAGGGTAATCAAAGACAAATAATATCTAAGCTCTTTAATTTTATTTTTTATTTTGGGAACCAATTGATTTGACCCACAGATGCCCTTATGGTTTTTAGCCATAATCGCTTATGCTTCATCCTTATCAACACATTGCAACAACATCTGTTTAAAAGAGCAACGGTGTAATGTACCATTTATGATAATGAATGAGAGTGCTCTCATTTAAATTTGAAAAGCAAGGGAGCTGTCATCAGGGAGTATCCCTTTCATTAGATATACGATTTAGGCTTGACACTGAATGGGTGACACATCATAAGTATAAAGGACCATGCCTACCTTGCTCAAAGGGGAAGTTTCTTGAGTGTTTGAAAAAGATAATGACAGGACGCTTCAATCTTGGATCACTACTATCATGGGATCCCCATTAGAACTGGATAGTGCTTTGGCTAGCTTAACAAGAGCATTGGCTTGGATTTCTTTGGTTCAAGTGTTAAGGTTTTCTACCTCTAAAGAGGTAAGCGAGCATGTTCTACAGACATGACTGTCTTTTTTTACATGATATCAAACATTTTTAGTGCCATGCTTTCTTTCACCCTCTTCGAATGACCCATCATAATTGACTTTTTACCCTTGCTCTTTTGATTTTCATTCATGAAGACCAAAGCTCCTACTATATCTTGTAGGCTTGCCACTTTTCTATCAAAACACCAAAGGCTATGATTGGCATCACTTTTAACAATATAAAAATGGGGCATTTAATTTTTTCCATGAAGAGTGCAATAGTGTGCTTCTCCAGAAGTAGAGGTTTGCATCTCATGCTCAAATTTTTATACTGAATAACAAACTCAAGTAGAGGTTGTTTGGGCTTCAGTTGGGCTACCATTAGATCACCCTGTGCACCAATGAAGCATGCTATAAATGCATCTTCTAACTTGGAGAACGTTCTGAAGGTGCGTTTGGCAGGCCAACATACCATTCAAAAGAAAACTCGGACAAGCTGGCAACAATAAGGTGCATTAGTAATGTGTCATTATCACCTATGTTGCACCAAAGCACTCTGATTTTGGCAATATATTGATGGGGATTACTAATCTCATCAATCTTTTGAATTGATGAGGGATAAACCCAAGATAGAATAAATTCATACGCCACGGGGTAAGGTCTACCCTTCCTCACAATAGGCTCACCTTGCCAAATTACTAGAGTTTCTTTAACCTCTACCATCACTAAGGACTGTAATTCAGGAGTAATGTGCTTCTGAGGAGTAGCCTCAAAATACAATGCATGAATGCACTTTGCAGGTATGAGTTGCACAACAGGTGTAGTCGGATGTCCTTCAACTTGTATAATAGATGAGTCAACATCAGACCTGACCTTATTGGCCTATAAACTTGTGCTTCAGGCTTCTGGCAGAGTAATTTTATCTTAGAGAAGGGAGATAACCTCATCTTTACATCTGTCTTCATGATCGACCAGAGCGTCATCTTGAACCCCAATGAATTCATGATGATCTGGCTCATCGGGATCATGTTCGAGATTCTTGCTGAAGAAGCTCCTCTAATGATGACTACCATGACATTGTGTTAAGCCATTTAAAAATCATGAGGCTCCTTGTCAGAAAGGTCATCTTCATTGAGTAGCTCATCCAAAATATCAGAGAGATTTTGATACAACAAAATAATATGTTGTTTTAAGTATATATTTTATGCTTATTTTTGGTGATATTGCACTTTAAAGAAGGGTATTTTCATATTTTTGGTATAGGTATATCAATTTTAGAAATTTGGAGCAAAAGTAGCAAAAAGGACAAAATTTTGAGCCAAAAATGAATATTGAGTTTCTGGTGCCTGAAGCGCCAAAACCTAGAACATCACGATCTTTAGCAAGTTGGCGTCTGAAGCACAAGAAGTGGCGCTTGAAGTGTCGGAGATGACTTTTTGTGAATTAAGACAATTCAGGATGAATTTTGCACAAATTCTGAAAGGGACACTTGTTCTAGGAGTGATTCAATGCATCTAGATACTTTGGAAGGTTCTTTTATGAAGGGATATATCTCTTGGATCAATAAACATGTCTTTTGAATTAAAAAGGATTGACTTTTGGAGAGACTTTGGACTCTTTTTGGAGGGAGGCAACCTCTAATAAAAGAGAGGGAAGTCTAGGGCTTGTAGACGTGAGAAAGAAGACGGGGCGAGTAGGAATGAGAGGATTTTCGAAGGAGGCTTGAGTGAGAAAAAGTCAAGGGCTTGGAGATTTTTTTCAAGGATTGTAAGAGGAGATGGAAGGTGAGAGATTTCTTCTTTATTAATATTCTGAGAGAATTGAGAGTGCTTGTAAAGAGGGAAGGTGCTTGAATAGAACTTCTAGGGATTTTATTGGGAAGAATTGTGAGATAAGTTGTGTTCTTTTATTTCTTTTTTTTATAAAGTTATTTTTATATATGAAATCCGTGTGTCCATATCCTTCTCATGAATTCTAAGTAGTCTTCTTTATCCTTCTCTCTACTTTGAGATATGATTTTGTGAAGAATTGATTTTGTTTTATACAGTTTTAAATATCAAAGTTTTGTGATGATTTAAACTCTAATCTTCATTTACTTGTCGATCTGGCCAATTGAAATGTTAAAATGTGCTGAGAAACATATGTTTTGAAAGGACTATGATTTCTACAGCATAGTGAGATTCACATTTGATTCCATGGCAGAGGATGTCTTCCATGGGTTTGAGTGCAAATAAATAGGAAAATATACTTTGTTAGATGTAAAATTGGAGATTTTAATGTGACATATTAAAATCTCTAATTTGGTCCAGTTGATTGGAAACTAATGCAAGATTGTTAGTTCTAAGGTGAGGGAGTAGTGAGAGCTTCAGAGTGGTAGCCGATATCCTTCCAGACTAACCATGGAAATAAAAAATAAACTATAGATTAGTCAATGTTCTTTATGCACTTGGAAGAGGGTATATAATAGGAATTACTCCTATTTGGCACAAAAAAATTCTTATATATTTTCAAATAATTTTAATTTCATCACAATCCATATAATCATTATAAAGAGGAAGAAAGCTTTCTTAAATCTGAAGTCTTCGTCACAAAAACTTTATTTAGTTTTCATAATTTTACTTTTGAAAGTTTAGTAATTTGTTTAATTAACATAGTTTTTTAACTGTACTTTATTAGCATTCACTCATTTGCCCTAGATTCAAATTTTGTACTTCACTTTTGTAGTTTAAATTGTGGTTTACATTATCATCATAAGAATTTACTATAAGCATTTTCAACTTCCTTGTGGGATCGATATCTGGGATTCCATTGGAGCCTTTTATTACTTGAGCGATAGGTATACTTGCGTTATTTTTAGGGGATTTGACACTTTAAATATTGTTAAGAAGATAAAATTATTTTCATTAAAGTAATTTTTGTTGGGATTAAATTGCATATTTATTATTGTATATGTTGTGTGTATTTTGTAATATTGAATAATATTTACAAAAATAACATATCAAATCCGCCCGCATCAATTTTTTGGCGCCGTTGCCGGGGATCAAACCCGAGTCACTCGCGTGATTGATAGGTTTTTGGCTGGTTCTTCTCCTTATAACTCCCAAAAATTGATCAAAAACTTGATGCGGACGAATTTAGTGTGTTATTTTTATAACTATTTTTTAATACTACAAAATACACATGATAGATACAATAGTAAATATGCAATTTAATTACAACAAAAATAACTTTAGTGAAAATAATTTTATCTTATTAAAAATTTTAAACTGCCAAATTCCCTAAAAGTAACGCAAGTATGTGTATCGCTCAAGTAATAAAAGGGCTCTAATGGAGTCCTAGATATCGATCCCACAAGAAAATTGGAATATATTATAGGTAAATTCTTATGATTATAATGTAAACTATAATTTAAAGTACAAAAGTGAAGTATGAAATTCGAATATAGAGTAATTGTGTGAATGTTAAATAAAATACAGTTAAAAAACTAATTTAATTGAACTAATTGCTAAACTTTCAAAAGTAAAATTATGGAAACTAAATAAAGTTTTTATGACGAAGATTTCAGATTTAAGAAAGCATCATTCTCATTTACATTGAGTATATGGACTATGAAGAAATTAAAATCATTTGAAAATATATAAAAATTATTTTGTGCCAAATAGGAGCAATAATATTCTTTACCCTTTTCCAAGTTCATAAAGAACATTGACTAATCTAGAGTTAAGTCCCTAATTCTGTGGTTAGGCTGGAAGGATACCAGCTGCCACTCCAGAGCTCTCACTACTCCCTCACATGAGGGCTAACAATCTTGCAGTAGTTTGCAATCAATTGGACCAAATTGGTGATTTTAATCTGTCACCTTAAAATCTCCAATTCTGCATCCTGTTGACCTCACTTTTGGTTGAGGTCTAGAAACTTCTTTAATAGCCTAGGTCTAGCCATAGGACTTTCTTATTGACTAGTCTTAGAAAACTAGAGGAGGTACCCCACCATTAGAAATTCAAAACTCTTTTTTTTTTTTACTCAACTTGAAATTCCACATATTGATCTTAACCTCCAACACTTAGTAGGTAAGATCATTATAAGAGAATTCAAGAAGAATCCCTATAGGATTACTTGGCTTTAGGGTTGACCCTGGGTGTTGACTTGGAACTAAGGTACACCATATCTTCACAATACATTAATCCATGGTTCATTTAGAATGGATATTTATCCAATTTTATGTGAAATGCTTAACTTGGTCTTTTGCCCCTAGGCACCTCCAAATTACCTAACTGCCCTTGGGACCCAAATTTGGCTAATATTCCCAAATTTTGCCAAAATACCCAAAATACCCAAAATTAATCAAAACCCATTTCAAATATCTTGGATACATCCAAATTTGGCAAAATTTCCAAAAATGGCCAAATTACCAAAATACCCCCCCATGACCCAAAATCCAAAAAATTCCAAAAATTCCCAATAAGTCCAAAATATTTCCAATTTCATTTTGTCCAACTACACCTTGGTCCAATTTGGTCAATATGACCATCTTTGACAAAATCCCCAAATTAGCCCCAAATTTGGCTAACACCCCAAATTTCAACAATTGA
>JXCR01146885.1:239375-256401 GCA_002079205.1 Phalaenopsis hybrid cultivar | reverse complement strand
TAAAATTGATTCTCATTATTCTTTATTATACAACTCTTCATCTAATCGATGTTAAGTACTTACATTATGACATTAAATGACCATACAATCTTTACATTCTCGACGATTTCTTCTTCTCATAAGAAAATAATTAATTTATGTTTTATTAAATTCATTCTAATAAATAATAATATGTTCATTTTTTTAAAATAAAATATAAGCAAAAATAAAATCATATATTAAAGAAAAATCTAACATTTCATTAATTACTCTAAAACCGAGCCACCATGAATATTTTTAAAATCTTCTCCCACTTTACCAACATGTCCATTTAATCTCTTCCAATAAAAACTCTTACTTCAAGTAGTATCATTCATATTAATTCTTATAGGACATTCCAGAATTTTTTTTTAGAATCTATATCTAATCCTGCTTGAGGAGCATAAGCACTTATAACATTAAAAATTTTAGAATCAACAATAATCTTAAGGGTTATAATTCTATCTCCAAATCTATTAATTTTTACAATTTTATTTTCAAACTTTTATCTATAATTACACCTACACCATCTCTAGTGTAACTCCTACCTGAATACCAAAGTTTAAAACCTAAGTTATCGATCTCCTCAGCATTTTCTCTAACACATTTATTTTATTGAATACATAAGATATTTATCTTCTTATGAACCATAATATTAACTAATTCTATTAATTGACCTATGAGAGTACTAATATTTCAAGATTTTATCTTAATATTGATTTTATAGGCTAACTTTTTTACTCGCATCCGTCCATAATGTGAAAACCCTTATTTATTTCATACTACACCCAGGCGCGGTGAAAACCCTTATTTATTTTATCTAAGTGGATAACACTATCCAATGATATTCAAATTTAATTTGCTAAAAGAGGTATGATTGTGGAGCTTTGCATCAAAATAGCAACCCATCTTATCCACCTCAATTGGCCAGCAACATTGAAGAGGAATTCAAAAATATGTTTTTGATGCTTTAGGAGTCCCAATATTCATGCTCATTGGCTGGTTTCTAGCAAAACTATTCTGTTGAGTTAGGTTCTATTTCTACCAGTTTGAATTTCAAATTGTTTTATAGACTTTTCTCTTAAATCCCTATGCAAGGAAACCCAATGTAATTACTTTGAGGTTAACAAACATTTAATAAAGCTAAATACCTGATCCCCTAATTTAAAAAAAAAAACAAAAAAAAACCTTGATCCCAAAATCTATCCCCCTTAACCACTGGCCATCTCTCCAAGCACTGAAACTAAGCTTACCTCCTATTTCTTTTATTGTCATCTGCCAGAAAAAATATTACGTTTGGACTCCGGATGCAGAGCTACATTCGCAAAGCTACGTCCAAACTCCAGACGCAAATAGGCCATGTGTTTAACCCGATCCCACCGCCTAAAAAAATAAAAAAAAACGCTCATTTCACGATCTTCGTAAGGTCGGTTTATCTTCCTCGCAACGTTACGTCAAGCCCAAGCACTCACCAATATTTTTTAAATTAAGCATTGCATCGTTCGGACTATTGATATTCAAAGTTTTGGTTTTATTTTCTTCTTGCTAACAAACAATCATGAAAGGTCGCAAGAGAATTGAAGAAGCTAGCGGTCATCTAAAGTCCTCGAGGTATTATGCTACATTGTTTATTATAGATTACATGATAATTTTTTTCATTTTACGTTGGAATGCAATAACATNAACAAAAAAAAACCTTGATCCCAAAATCTATCCCCCTTAACCACTGGCCATCTCTCCAAGCACTGAAACTAAGCTTACCTCCTATTTCTTTTATTGTCATCTGCCAGAAAAAATATTACGTTTGGACTCCGGATGCAGAGCTACATTCGCAAAGCTACGTCCAAACTCCAGACGCAAATAGGCCATGTGTTTAACCCGATCCCACCGCCTAAAAAAATAAAAAAAAACGCTCATTTCACGATCTTCGTAAGGTCGGTTTATCTTCCTCGCAACGTTACGTCAAGCCCAAGCACTCACCAATATTTTTTAAATTAAGCATTGCATCGTTCGGACTATTGATATTCAAAGTTTTGGTTTTATTTTCTTCTTGCTAACAAACAATCATGAAAGGTCGCAAGAGAATTGAAGAAGCTAGCGGTCATCTAAAGTCCTCGAGGTATTATGCTACATTGTTTATTATAGATTACATGATAATTTTTTTCATTTTACGTTGGAATGCAATAACATTTACATATCACGAAATAACACCGAGACTTGATTTCATTGTTATTTTGTTGCTTTTGATGTGTTATTTGTGTGTAAACAACAAGAACACATCAATAGCACCGCAATAATACCTTAGTAACATCTCAATGACACCACCAACAACAGCATAGTGGTGTTATTGTGGCTCTAATTTGATGTTATTGTGGTGATATTATTGTGTTATTGTGATGTTATTAATGTGTTATTTGTGTTATTGTGGTGTTACTTGTGTTATTACTTCAACAACACCACAATAGAATAAATAATACATAAAAAATACTCAATAACACAAGAATAATACAACAATAACACCTCAATACAGTTGTGTAGTGGTGTTTATTGCGGCTTTAACTTGGTGTTATTGAGGTATTATTGTGGTGTTATTATTGTGTTATGGTGGTGTTATTGATGTATTATTGCGGTGTTACTTGTGTTATTACCTTAATAACACCGCAATAGCATAAATAATACATCAATAACACTCAATAACACAACAATAACACTACAATAACATCTGAATAACACGAATAACACAACAATAACACCTCAATACAACAAAGTAGTGGTGTTATTGTGGTGTTATTACATTAATAGCACCTTAATAACACCCTGATATAGCTGCATAATGGTGTTATTGAGGTGATATTATGTTATTATCTTAATAGCATCGTAATAACACTACAATAACACCACAATAACACCTTAATAATACCATAAAGCAGCTATGTATTGGTGTTATTATTGTGTTATGTTGGTGTTATTGTTGTGTTATTCCAGTGTTATTCTTGTGTTATCTGTGTTATCATCTCAAAAACACCTCGATAATATTGCAATAACATCTAACCTTAATACAACTGCATAGTGGTGTTATTTAGACCTTATTTTGATGTTATTATGGTGTTATTTAGGTATTTTACCGCTTGTACATGTGTTATTCATGTTATCAATGTAGTAACACCAACATAACAACATAAGAACCTTTGAATAAAACTTGAAAAACATTTAATAATGTGAAAATGAGTGATTTAAGATTGTTGTCTATAAAATAATGCCCCCTTTTTACTTTTATTATAGGTTTATAAATTCAAGAACTTTCAATTGTAGATGTCGTCCTTTCACAGTAAGGGGTTCACTTGATATTGTTAGACATAATGTCTCCGAGGTGACCATGAAGTTGTTGAGATAAATGAATGTGATTCAGTTTTTTTATATGTTTCTGTATCCCCAAGATAATGTATTGACCCTATATATCTTGAGATTTTGGAATCATGAACAAAGAGTGTTCATAATAGATAGGAAAGAGGTAAAACTCTATCCTGACCATGTTGCTCTGTTGTTAGGCATGCCCAATAGAGCAGAAACACATAGTTGGAAAAACCCCATCGTCTCATTTAGATGCTAGAAAAATAAAAGAAGAGTTGACTAATTTTTAAGGAGAAGTTTTCCATTTCTTTTGAGTAATTATTTTTGAAGCTCTTACTAATAAATTTATTTTTTCCCTCAAGTAATTTTGTTGTGCCAACAGAACTTTATTCATTTGTGGAGAATGTACAATCTTTTAATTGGTCTCCTGTTATTTGTAATTTTCTAATTGATCAATTGAACATTGTCGTTATCAAAATAAGACGGAATCAGTCACTTGGATACATCAATGGATTTATTTTTCTTTTAACGGTAAGTACATATTGTAAACGTTAAAAAAAATTTCTTGTGACTTTATTTTTTATTTTTTCCTTCTGACAAGTCTGTTTATGATATGTCTC
Source organism: Phalaenopsis hybrid cultivar (assembly GCA_002079205.1). NCBI lineage: Eukaryota > Viridiplantae > Streptophyta > Magnoliopsida > Asparagales > Orchidaceae > Phalaenopsis > Phalaenopsis hybrid cultivar. The sequence goes on along the minus strand of JXCR01146885.1, from coordinate 252,412 downwards.
ATCCTCAGCTTTGGTTTTATGAGCACATGTCTATGTTTACTCCTGTTGCACCCGATGCTAGACCTCGCATGCTGAGGTGACTAACAATTCATGGATGGACAACACCACAGATTCATGAAGTATTTAAGAGATTTGATCATGTATAGGTAAGTCATTTATTGCATTTTTTAAATTTTATAGATTTTTTTAGATTGTTTTACTAAATTTATTTAGGACATTTTGATTTTCATTGTAAGTTAATGACACGTTTTTAGAGTTGAAAGAATATGAGCTTCAATTGCTTTTCAATTCAGACCACCCAGTTCTGCTAGGCCACTCCTACGCCATGAAACTCCAGCCATACCACCTCACCCAAATACTATGGCGTGGGTCCAATTGTTTCAAGCTATATCACACCAGAAGCAACATATACAAGAAAAAATAATGAATTTGAAGTAATAATCGAGCTGCTTAAAGCTCAGAAAAAAAATCAATATAAATATACAAGAATCAATGAGTATCATGAATAAACAGTTGTCTAATGTAGAAGACACATTGTCCAACCTAATAGTTATGGTTCGGAGATTAGAAGAAATTAAAGCTGATAAAGAAGTTGAGAGAAAGACAACAAACAGTCCAATCCTCTCCAAAGGGATGAGTCCAGCAACAGTAGAAGGAAGAGGAAATTGGATTCCCTTGAATTATTATACCTACTAAAGAGAAGAAAGAGAATAACTGATTTTGTTGAGCAACATCCTGTACAAGATGATATGGATATTGAAAAGAAATAATGAAAATTTATTTGTTCATATAAAAGATTCAGAAGAGCTTGAAGCCCAAAATGACTCAAAAATAATAAAAGATGCACAAGAAGATGTTGTAATTGGGGATGAGACAATACAAGAAGATTCTTATGAAGTAGAACGAGCAGTAAAGGATGTTATTGAGTCTCTGACCCAAACAGAAAATAGCTCATTTTATTATGTACCCTATCATTTAACTTGATACTATATTTAATAATTATTGCTCATTTGTAGACTTATCTTGCAACGTCTGCTGTAGATACTGAAGCTTAAGAGGGCCAAGAAACAATAAACGATGCAGAAGATGATGTTCTAATTGGGGATGAGACAATATAAGAAGATCCCGACGAAGCCGAACAAGAAATAAAGGATGCTCTAGAGTCTCTAATCCATACGGTAAATAGCTCATTCTATTATACACCCGATCATTTAACTTGATATTATATTTAATAATTATTATTCTTTTGTAGACTCGTCTTGCGATGTCTGTTGTAGATACTGAAGCTCAAGAGGGCCAAGAAACAATAAAAGATGCACAAGACGACGTTATAACTGGGGATGAGACAATACAAGAAAATCCTGACAAAATCGAACGAGCCGTAAAGGATGTTCTTGACTCTCCGACCCATATGATAAATAGTTCATTCTATTGTGTATCCTATCATTTAACTTGATATTATATTTAATAACTATTGTTCTTTTGTAGACTCGTCTTGCGACGTCTGTTGTAGATACTGAAGCCCAAGAAGACCAACAATCTGAAATAAATGTAGACATTGCATGGATTTAAGATCAACAAATAATGGAGTCAAATGTACAACATACTGACTTAGAAAAATCATTAGAAAAAGCTCCTGATAAAGTTGAGCAAAAGAGAATATATTCGTGAAACTATTGCAATAATAATATCAAGTTTTGGAAGCCCTGTAGAATACATCAAGAGTCATAGCTGCAGCTGCCATGCAGACAACTATGTTATAGTGGTACTAAAAATTTTTTCTTTCTAGTGTGAACCATATCTTAAATTTTTATATTGTAGTTTATAAGTATTATTTTCTTCCGCAGCCTCGTCCTGCGGCGCATGTTATTGATTTTCTTGGTAGATCATAGTGTCAGTTGAGATACAGGATGTAATCAATGACTGCATTGTCAGATACACTGGAGAGTAAGTAAATGTTCACAACAGTTTTAATGTTAAGCAGTAGTATTTCATTCATATATCACAAGCTTTGTTTGTTAACGATGCAGATATGATATTATCGTTAACAAGAGTTCTAGGATTGTAATAGACCCAGCGAGCCTGGAGGATGATTTACTAAACAGGTGGTTTGCAAACGAGCATATTGATGTTTTTGCTACCAATTGCATGAAAGAACAATCGGGTCACCTGAGTTATACAGGTCATGCCTATATGTAACGTCGCAATATTGAGTAATTACACAAGTTTAATGTATTTATATATATTTAACTCATATCTTCCTTGTACAATCGGTTCAAATTATCATTTTATGTAGATGCATATAAGATTTAATAGGATAGCCTTTTTGCAACATATCAAAAAGGAAAATGTTAAAAAAATTTTATAACAACATTAGATTTGTTGGTGAGAAAGTTGAAATTGAGAAAATAGAGATTATACGACTCTACCCAACAAAGTGCATTGGGACGTTGCTCACGATGTTGTAAGCATATTTAACACAATTATTATTATCTTTGCACTGTTGGAGTTAATACCATTAGTAACACACTAATACCACACAAATAACACATCCAAAAATAATAATACCATAACCAAGCAATGTCACATCAATACCACAACAATAACACACAAACAACAGCAATATCACAACCAAGCAATGTCACATAAATACCACAACACACCAATAACACAAACAACATCAATAACACATCCAAGCAATGTCACATCAATAACACACCAATAACACTCCAGTACCACAATCAAGCAATGTCACAACCTAGCAATGTCACATCAATAACACTCCAATACAACACCAATAATACACCAACAACAGCAATAACACACCAATAATATATCAATAACACACCAACAATAACAACACTACAACCAAGCAATGTCACACCAATAACACACCAATAACAAACCAACAACAACAATACGACAACCAAGCAAAGCCACATCAATAACACATCAATACCACACTAATAACACTCCAATACCACACCAATAACACTCAAATATCACACCAATTACACTCCAATACTACAACCAAGCAATATCACAACCAAACAATGTCACATCAATAACACTCCAATACAACACCAATAACACACCAACAACAACAAACCACAACCAAACAATAACACGCTACTAACACCAACACTACACCAATACCACACTAATATCACACTAATAACACACCAACAACAACAATATCACAACCAAACAATGTCACATCAATAACACTGCAATATCACACCAATAACCCTCCAATATCACACCAATAACACACCAACAAAAGTGATAACACAACCAAGCAATGTCACATCAATAACACAAATACCACACCAATATCACTCCGTCAACAACAATATCACAACCAAACAATGTCTTCATCAATATCACAACAATAACACACAAATAACACACTAATAATACAAAAATAACACAATCAATACCACAATAAAGCATTGAGTCATTAATAACAGAGCAATAACAGAACAATAACACAATATCACAGAAATAACACCAATAACACAAAAATAACATAATATCACACCAATAACACTGCAATAATACACCAAAAACACAATAATAATATAACACTTGCAATAACAAAACAATCTTAGCAATAAATCAAGAATAACACATCAATAAACTTTGCAGGTCAAACTCTTTGTAAAAGATGTTCATGCATTCAGAGGCAAACCAAATAAATGACCACTAACATTTGCTAAGGTTGTACCTACTCAAAATAATAGGTTTGATTGTAGCATGTTCTTTTGCAAGTATATGGAAACATTAGTACAGACTCAAGAGGTCGATTGGAGTGAGAATCCAAACTAGCGAGCATATATGGAAACATTTAGAGTTGAATTTGTCTATGCCATTTGTATTCAATCTAGACCTCAATAATAAACAATTTTTGTCCCTTGTATCATTAAAATAACTAATTCAATAATTGTTGATATTGCTATAAACACTAATACTATTCTTTTAGACATTTCTCTCATAATGCTATTTATCTAAGTCAATGTATCATATCTTTCAGCATGTGACACGTTTTATGTTTGTTGAGTAAATACAATGCAATTTGTACAGTTTTTTAGCATATACATTTTTTTGTTTGTTAATTTAATAAAAAAATTGATTTTTTAGAAACTATATTTTATAATGCTGATTATAACATAAATAACAAGGTGGAAATACGAATAACACGAGAGAATATTTCTATAACGCCGCAGTATAACACCGAAAATATTCCCATAACACCGCGGTGAGTCCATAACACCACGGAAAGACACGGGGGAATATTCCCATAACTCCGCGGTATAACATGGGGGAATATTCTCCTAACACCGCGCTATAACACCGGCAATATTCCCATAACACATTGATCAGTCCATAACTTGCGGAATAACACCGCTAAATATTCTCATAATACCACTTCTTACCCAAATAACACGACAAAAAATAAAATAATCCCGATTAAATCACGTATAAACCCGAGAATACTCGAATAAAACCGCGGAAAACACAAATAACACAAATAACATCAAAATAACACTTCACAAAAGAGAAGTTATTGAGATTTTGATTTTAGAATTTTGTGGTAATATGGAGTTATAACTGAGGTGTTATTATGATGTTATTGTGGTGTTATTGTGTTATTGTTGTGTTATTATAGTGTTATTGTAATGTTATTGAATTATTATTCAGGTGTTATTATGGTGGTATTGAGGAGGTGAAATTGAAGTGTTATAGAAGTGTTTTGAAGTGTTATTGTGTTGTTATTGAGGTGTTATTGTGGTGGTATTGAGGTATAATTGTTGTATTACTGAGGTAATATTATTATGATATTGAAATAGTATTGTTGTTTCATTGTGGTGTTATTGTGTTATTGTTATGTTATTCAGGTGTTATTGTATCAAATTTACAGCAATTTTTCATAAAACGTTTAAGTAAATTGTTTATACACTTTGAGCTAGTAGCAGTTTTGTCTGCACTTAAAAAGAATCAAATGAATCTACTAATAAACCAATTATTAAATCAAATAAATCATGCAATTATTGAATCAAATTGGCGCTTTAAGAGAATCATCCAATTATTGAATCAAATGAATATATTAATCAATCATATGAACATGTTAAAATTGTTAATGAACCACATTAACTTGTTAATATTATATTTAGAGCTCGCTTTATTGAATTCATCAATAGTCTGGTATATGTTTCTGTTGGTTGAGATGCATCATATTCCAGTCACATTGGAGAAATTAGAAATAAAAGTTTAGAAAAAAAATTTAAATTAAAAACCGTGTAATGCTATTGAATTTCAGTTAAATACCTGGCTGAGACAATCTAACATTTCAAACAAATTTACCTCGTAAGGAATACCAGGTTCCCGGCTTGTTGATGCTTTTTGATCTTTTTCTATAAGCATTGGTTAAGGTTAGAGAAAGACAATAATGCATAGATTAAAGCAGTTTAGATTGTAGAAATAAATAATTTTTGCTTTCTTATTTTTCTCCTGAAACCCTTTTAACATGGATGTAGAAATTCCTCTCGGCCACATCTTTACCGGGTCATTCAAATTGCATTAGGTATTTGGTGTTTTTCTCTTTGTTTTTTCTTTGCTTTATGTGGTTTTCCAGCTAATGCGTCATCAAGATTTCAAAAGAGATTTTTAAATGTTTCCCAAAGCAACTGCTCGATTATTTCATTTCTTTGTACTTTATTAATGATATGGTATGCAAACTTGTGAGGTCTGAGCGAAATAGTAGGCCACTTGAAGAACCGGTGGTCATTTGGGACTTCTTCAGATGTTCGTAACCAAACATGTTATAAATGTCACTTTTAGCGTGAACTGACCATCACAATAAGAAATATTTGTCGGGAATCAGCTTTATTTTAGCCACAATAAGAGCATATAGAGAATGAGAACAGATTAATCACATCATTTCAAACTTTTTACAATTACAAGTGACCTCAAAATTAACTTTGTCAAGTTTCATAATCCAGGGCTTGTTTATCCCTTGCTTATCCAAATTCCTTACATAATATTCTGAGTCACTCTCTGCGGAGAATTCAAAGATAAGTCCACATAGCCCATCCAATAGCTCTTGCTGGAACATTGAGCAAAGCTTCCTCAAATAAAATGAAGCAGGTTGCCTCAAGACTGGGTTGGCTTTAACCATGAGCATAATGACAGACTGATCACGTTTGAAATCTTTGTCCTTCTCATTTTGGCTTCGTGATTTCATTATATTTTCAAGAATAACAAAACAATCAGTGAGAAAGCTAGTAGGTTTAGAAACACCGTGACAATTATTATTTGTGAACTCACTTATTTGTGTTGATAATATTATCATTCAAAATATTTCTTTATTGAAGATTGTCGACTATTTATGTATGATATTGTACACGTCATCTAACCACACATTGCTATGTAGGTTTTCCTTCTCAATCATTGTAGGCCAACTTTCTTCAAACTCCTCTTCGGAATCGCACTTGCTCATGCATTTGTAAAAGAGATCACCCGCACTCTTGATACACATACAACAATGCACTTTTAAAGGAAATTTCTTGTATATGTCATTGATATAATATGTGTCGTGTCTGTGGGAGACAATCTTCAATGACTCTTGCCATTACTTGATCCTGATCGGTGAAAATTGTCATTGGATGATTGTCGTCTATTATTTGAATAAATGCATTGAAAAAACAAATGAAATAATCAATTGTCTGCTCGGACAAAAAACCAACTTCAAAGAGGACGTTTTGTCAGTGATAGTTAACCCCCACAAAAGAAGCGCAACATAATTTATATTTATTTAATTTATAGTTTGTATCAAAAATTATTACATCCTCAAAACAATCATAATCAAGCCTGGACAACCCGTTACTCCAACAAAAGCTTGTGAGTCTACCACACTCATCGGTTTGGAACTCTCAGGCAAACATGGTATCCTCAGCTTGTCTCTTCATGAGCAACTGTATTAGAGAATTGACATGTCATTGTTCTATTCTTTCACTTCTTTCTCTTTGAATAAAATTGAATGCATCTATCTACGTGCATTCTAGGTTCTCCACACCCCAAACTTTTGTAACCATAAATTTATATACATCTGTTGCTCTGATCTCTGATCTTGTCATTGATCTCAGTACATCTGCATTTAGCTCGCTTATCTTTTTGTTAGAACGCAGTTGTTTATCACTACTTTCGGCCAGAGGGTGGTTATGACTTTAATGAATTTTTTCACTGTCCAATTGCATTCAACATCGACGGCATATCGAACCATGGCTTGACAACCAGTTCTCGCGTCTGTTTTTTTGAACTTCGCTGTATTGGTGAAGTTTGACTCATTGTAGTCAGCTTTTCCACAAATGAAATCTTTGGTCTTAATCATTTTAAAGTTAGGTCAATGGCTGTTATGGTCCTTTCTAACAGCGAATCCTATATGGTGTGCATAGGCACAATAGCTTTCATATGCTTCTTGATCAGTGGACAACGGTACAAAAAAACTTCTCTGCGATTGGATCATTGCACACATTTTCAAACTGCAAATTTACACAACAATTTAAAAATGGTTGGATATAGAGAAACATCACAATAACACCAAAGAATAACACCTAACTTCAAAATAACACCACACTAACACCATACTAAACACAATAACACCGCAGTAACACAACAATAACACCACACTAACACTACACTAACACCACAACAACACAATAACAGCACAATAACAACACTCTAACACCACAATAACACCATAATAACACCACAACAATACAACACCACAATAACATCATAATAACACCACAATAACATCACAATAACACTGCAATTACACCACACTAATCAACACCACAATAACACTACAATAACAAAAAACTAAACAATAACACATAACAAACTAGAATAACATCGCCAAAAGAACAAAACACCATAATAACACCCGAATAACACTAACAAAATAGTAGAATAACAGAATAACACCACAATAAACAGGCATAACACCAGAGCAATCCTAAACCCTAAACAAAAATAACAATCCTAAATACCACAATAACACCAAAATAACACTAAAATAACTAAAAACTAAAACACCTAATAAAAACCAACTAACACCAGCATAACACAAAATTAATAAAAAACTTACAACAAAATTAAACTAAACTAAACTCACCTCCGATTGAAACTCGTTGGCATTATTTCCAGAGTCAATCACCAATGATTCTTCGTCGTGAGAGAAATCTATCGCGCCTGCTAGGAACCTTAGCTACCTGAGTCACCAAAGGCGAGAAGAAAAACTAAGACGTCAAAATGCGCATTTGCAGACTGGCGGAAAAGAAAATGCTAAAAATCACTTTTAGGCGGGATTTGCTTTCGACAAAAAGATATTTTTTGGCTTTTTGGGCGCTGGATGCAGGCCGATTGCGTGACAAAAAGCATTTTTTAAATTTTGTCGGCGGTGGAGCCGAAGAGTCAGGCCGGGTCACACGCGAAATGAGCGTTTTTTTTATTTTATAGGTGGTGGAACCAGGTTAAACACGTGGCTTAATTTCATTGGACTCCGGACGCAGCTTTACGTCCGGAGTCCGGATGTAATATTTTTCCCTTTTTCAGACACTCCTCAACTGTCCAAATTGACATCTTTATTGTCGATGTCGACGATATTGTACTCATTGTGGACTATCTACCAGCATTGGAGTCTCTGAAAGACAGCCTAGCTACTTCCTTTGAAATGAAGGATTTGGAATCTCTCTAACACTTCTTAGGCATGGAAGTTGCTCAATCATCTCAAGGCATTTGCGTGTCTCAGTGCAAATATGTGATTGACCTATTGATAGAGAATATCCTTCTTTTGTGCAAACCGGTGGCAGTCATGATGGACCCCGATCAAAAAAATACTTGATGTTCCCAATGTAATTCCTGTAAACAAGACAAACTAACAGTGTCTTGTAGGGAAACTCATCTATCTCGCCCATACACACCCCGACATATGTCACGCGATTGATATAATAAATCAATTTATGCATGACCCCTACGAACACCATCTCTAAGTTATCCACTGGATTCTCTACTATTTAAAAGGCACAGCTCAGATTTGTTTTTCTCGCGCCACACTTCTCGTTTTATTGTAGTATACACAGACACTAATTAGGTCGTGTCCGTCCATGAACGACGATCTACCTCGAGGTACTGCTCATTTGTGTGGAAAAATCTTGTCACGTGGAAAAGTAAAAAAATTGTCGGTGATTGCTCGAAGCAATGCTAAAGCCGAATTTTGGTTCGTTCCATTGATAATATGTGAAGCTCTCTGGCTACACATCATGCTCCACGAACTACATAAGTTGGTCTCCATCTCTTTATAATTATTATGTGATAACAAGACCGTCCTTAGCATTGCTCGCAATCTAGTGCGGCATAATCTCACCAAACATATTGCGATTGACCGACACTTCGTTAAGGAAAAACTCGATTACAGGAATATTTGTGTTTCTTTTATGTCATTCGATGGCCAACTCGCAGACATCCTTACAAAGAATATTCCTTGGTCACTGTTCTATGAATTTAAATCTAAGTTGAACATGACTGACATCTATGCTTTAACTTGAGGAGGAATATTAGAATATATTATGAGATTACATATTTATTCATTTTTGTTATTAGAAGATTGCCTCTATTATTGCTTTCTTATTCTACTTTATCCAGTTTTTATTTCTTTCCTAGTTGGTATATCTTGTAATGGGTTTATATACCCCCTTTAAACCCCTTTAGTATCAATAAGAAATATCCCGGTTCTATTCTGACAATCCGANTTTTATTTCTTTCCTAGTTGGTATATCTTGTAATGGGTTTATATACCCCCTTTAGTATCAATAAGAAATATCCTGGTTCTATTCTGACAATCCGGATAAGAGTTCTGATCTTCAGGTTTCTTTTAAAGCATTCTTTATTAACAAATTTATTGAATTATAGCAACCTAACTTTCTTCCATAAGATTCAGTGCATGAATTTTCAAGTCACACCAAAAGCATAATCAAATTCAATTTGATTGTTAGAAATAAGATCAATAGAATTTAATAGTTTAATGAACTTGTTCAATTGACTCATCAATTATAGTAGACATGACTTATTTACTTTAATGTTAAGAAATCACTTTATTAGTTTGTTAAATTGACTATTCAACCAAAAATAGTTGTAATTTACTTAGATCTGCATCCACAAAAAAAATTCAATTTTAATTTCAAGTTTAGGCTCACATTCAAGAGANTTATTAGTTTGTTAAATTGACTATTCAACCAAAAATAGTTGTAATTTACTTAGATCTGCATCCACAAAAAAATTCAATTTTAATTTCAAGTTTAGGCTCACATTCAAGAGGAGCTTCAATTTCACATAAAGTTCATATTCACAATCTATATTAAATTTAGATTAAACTAGGTTAAGATATAATTTTAGATTCAATTCCAATATCCATTTAAAGTTAAGATTTAAAATTAATCTCATACAAAAATACATTTTCAATCTTAAGTCCTGACTTATATATAGATATAGATTCAAGTACATTTCAAAAATATATTCAATAACTTTATGCTAACCGTCGATTTCAAACTCAAATTTTGACTTTTGTTATATATAAGTTTGAGTTCGCGAACACACCATCATATATGGACCCAAATACCTCAATCACAAAAGAATATAATTGCATTTGTAAATTGTAACACCTGATCAAATTAAAAGAGGAATTTTAACAAACTAATAGTGGCTAGATCCAACTGACATTAGTCGGATTGTTATTTAAGGAAGAGGGGCAAAGTCAAAGGTGAGATGGAATGGATTAAAATTTACCCCTTGCGTAGAAGCAACAAACAAGTCGAATAGCTAAATCAAGTGGAGATGCTAACTGAGAGAGATGAAAGGGAAAAAAATAGGAGACTGGAACTGAGCAACGGAGCATGCGAGTAGAGGAAAAAAAGGGAGATTGGGATGGAGCGAAGGCAAAGCTAAGCACGACCAAGCTCAAACAAGGATTTGATGTGAGCAGCGTGCGAACGTGAGGCAAGAACTTGCAACTGCACCCACGCGAGCTATGACAGAAACTTGATTGCATATGTAGGGGAAACGCGGGCAAATCAAATAGGTGTGAAGACAAGTGAGAGAGTGTACAAAGCAAGCTAGGCAGGCTTGAGGGCAACTGGAGCAGTTGAAGTGTAAGACGACAATGGGTATAATTTCCTTGACAAAGACAAGTAAGCTTTTGTTTAAATTTTTGAACAAATCCTAGAATTAAATTACATCTTTAATATTTAGAATTTAATATTAAATATTTTTATATAAAAGTTATGGTGTTAATAATTTAATTAAAATATAATATGTTAAAGTTTAAAGAATTTAAAAAATTAATTACATATGTAATGATATAAAAATAAAGCCATATTAAGAATGATTAGCGATCTGAAAAAAATTTCTATTAATATGAATGCTTGTTATATTATTTTAGATGTTAAATTGATTAAGTCAAATTCCAAGAAGCAAAAACACATGAGCAAGTCACCTAATAAAAAGGTAAATACTGTTACTTTTAAACCATAGTAGTATTTTGCTTCTTTTAAATCAATTTTATGGATAGTTACCTATTACTTGTTAAATTCAATTGCATAATCTTATCTTGATTTACATGTTCTTTTATATATTGGACATATCATCATGAACATTATGAGTTTTTCAACAGGATAACAGATATGTTATATATATTATATATATATATATATATATATATATATATATATATATATATATATATATATATATTATAGAAATTGAAAAGATACATAGAGGTTGTATGAGATGACCCAAAAAAAGGGGTTCTACCCATACGATACATCAGACACTAGCATCCTAAAAAGATGAAATATATATAAAACACAAAAAAACAAAACTTGCAAGAAATAAGCTGCTAGGCACGAGTCAACTTGGTCTTGCCTCTACCTCCGGTTTTAGGACCGGAGACAGCTAACAAATTGCTGAGTGTCGTTCCATTACCCGAAGTTACTAGAGAATCATCCATTAAGTTCCCAAGCTGGGGTGTGCCTCCATTCTTTTTCTTTTTTTCTAGATGTGTAAACCTGTCATTCCTCATCCAAGGACTGGCTCATCTGATCGGTGTGGTCAACAGATTGTTGGGCATGTAAGAGAGAATGAGCCCCCAGCTCCTGACTAGCAGTAACAACATTCTGATTCTGAAGAGATGGTAAGCATGTCTCTTCAACACCTGAAGCATCCTGAGGATGTGGAGCTTCAATACCATCCTGATTATCAGACCCAAGTAAACCATCTGCCAATATATCAGTCGGAAGAACAGAGAGAGTATTATCTCTGATAGTGGGAGGTAGAGGTGGCATCGTGTCAACCGGTGTTTCAATAGCTTGTGGAATGCACTCAGGAGCAAGGAGGAACAGGTATGAGGTGAGACAGATCCAGAAGCTTTTTTACTTGAAGGTTTTAAATTTGGATGCAACTGATAACATTGAGAAGGAGAATGTCCAAACATACGACAGTGAGTACAATAAAGTGGTATTTGTTCAAGTTCTGCTTGCTGGCAAAATCTCTGATGTTGTGTGTCAATCCATATTTCTCCCGCAAAAGGTAAAGTAATATCCCTTTCTATCAAAATTCTGGCTTCTGAAGGTCGAGTTAGATTTACTGTAGGCGTGTTAATTTTGAGGGGTTTACCGTATACCATCCCTAAAGTGAAGAGAAGCTCTTGATCAAAAAGGTAGATCTTCAAACCTGGGAAACACAGCCAAACAGGAATTGTAGGAGGTTTAGTATGAGGGTCAAAATCCACCGTCCATTTTAAAACCTTCATCACCTGATTTTCTATTCGAAGAAGTCTTCTCGCAAACAAATGAGTGTAGTTTTCATCATTTGATAATTGAATAAGAATGTGGCGACCATCCAATTTACCGATCTTCCAACCCCCTTTCAGCTTCATTTGCTCAAAGTCCTTTCGAATTAGTTCAAATTTAGGGTTTCCATAA
>JXCR01146885.1:181104-229062 GCA_002079205.1 Phalaenopsis hybrid cultivar | reverse complement strand
TGTTGGGAAGAGAAGCTCACCTTCCAGCTGATGTAGACGGAGTACTCGAACTTAATCACAGCGTAGCGAAGCCAAGTCGAAAGGGCAACCATTACAGCTTCGCAAACTTTCCCACTAACCTATGTTCTGCCTTCTGCTCAAAATCATTCGCTTCCTCTCTCCGCTTAGCGTAAACCCTGCCCGACTCACCGCAGGGCGTCCTGCAATCCAGCAATCAATTCAGTTTCGCGATTAAAGATGAAGAAAGAGGCAAGATAACTTCACATCCGATAAATCAATTTCATTTTGAAAAAATAATAATAATAATTACATTGGCAGTTTTGGGGCACTTCTATTTTTATTTTTTTATTTTCTTTTTTTTTATCTTATTTTACTTATATTTTAATTTAAATTGAATTATATTTAATTATTTTTAAAAATACTCATAATATTTTTAGATTTTTTAAATATATTAAAAATATTATTTTAGAAATAAAATTTGTATCAATTAAGCATGTTGTTAAAAATATAAAAATTAAAAAAAATAATTCAACTCTAAATGGATGTTCCTTATTAAATTTATGAAGTATTTGGTAGGAGCCGCTAGGGGTGTAAAAAATTAACCCAACACCCTAACTCGACTCGAAAAATCTAGGTTAAGGTTCTGGTCAAAGAATTCGACTCGTTTATTAATCGGGTTATGTTTGAGTTGAACTCGAAAACTCAAACATGACCCGAATAAGCACAAAAGTTCGGATCAGGTTCAAGTTAGCAGGTCAAGCTCGGATTCATGTCTTAGTTTTTGACCCGTTTATTATTCGGGTCAGGCTCGGGTAAACCCTATTCCGGTTGGGTTATTTCAGGTTGGACCCCAGCCCAACCCACCGACCCAAACTGACACATAAGAGCTGTAGATTTATGTTAAACATGATTTATCAAATCCACCGAAAGAGGGGCGAAAAAGATTTAATGGAAAGTTAGATTTAGTTTTTCATTTATGCTTGGGTGGATATATGTTAAGTTAATGGTTAAATCTTATTAAAAGTGCGCTACCAAACTACCAAACACCGCATAAATACAAATTTGATAGATTTACACACATTTAATGGAAATTTAATTTTTTTTCACTGTCAAGTTCATGTAATTATTCATGTCACCATGAAATAATTTGAAATTGGACAAAAAATAAAAAATATTTGTTAACTCTTTATTCAAATTTAGATAATTAAATCTGAATTTGAAAAATGAATGTACAAGAGTTTTAGTTTTGAAAATATAAAAAGTCTTAATTTTATAACTTCACACTGAAAATCAAATTTGTTTTTTTTTTAAGTATTATTATTGCATTTATACCAACAAAATTTAAGTGTTTACAAAACTATTATCCATAAATAATAATAATTTAAGCCATTAAATTTATGCATATATTCACATCATGATTAAATTATTAAAAATTTGGCAAAAAAAAATAAATTGTGATGCAATTTGAAATTATTTTTTTCCAACACAAAAAATATCATATAGTTTACTTAATTGATTAAATAATTATAATAAAATCATTAAATATTTAAAATATTTTTTTTGCTATTATTAAACTTATGAATGCCCAATAATTAAGATATATTATCTATTAATTTAATTTAATTATTTAGTAGTTTAATTATACTATCATGTGGCACATATTTCTAAGAACACATGGCAAAAAATAGTCTCACATGATTTAAAATATATGAGGAGATTATCATAAGTTATTTATGTTGGGATTATTTGTCAAAAAAGTATTGAATGGTGAAATATAAAATTGATGTAGATGACATTTTATTCAAAAAATCTTAGAAAAAAAATTTAAATTTGTTATTAACTATGTTAATTGTGTCCATAATAGAAAATTTTTTTTCTTTTCTTTTTAGAGATATAATGTAAGATATCTATATTTAATATATAAACTAAATAATTTATTTTATCTTATAAATAATTTTAAGTAATATTTAATTTATTCAAGATTTCTTGAAATTCTAAAAGTATTTTAGGAATTTTGACATAATTTTTTTTTTATAAAATCAAATAATAATTTTGTAATAAATAATGTGTTGTCATCAAAGCTTTTAATTGAGAAGTGTATGTGGTTAATTGTTTAAACCTCTTAATTAAAGGTTGTAGTGGATTGGATCAAATTTAACTTGATGTCCATAACAAAGGTCACTATCCTTGTTGAAAATCTACATAATGCCAATAAAGGTTATGTTCACTTAGTGATGATAGCATACTAAGGGGATGTTTGGTGTTGTACTTTTAAGAGGGTTTAAGTTGGATTTCATGGCTGTTAAGTTAAACCCGATTTGTAGATTCGATAACTTCATTTTTTGTTCATTTTCTTTATTAAATTTGGATTTATTAAATCCACTTATTAGTTGGATTTAACGGATTTAGCAAAGGAAAAAAAGTATTTCAAATAGATTTATGGCAAACACCTCAAATGTATTTAACTAGATTTAATATCAATTGGACCAAATATTACTTTGGATTTAATTATATTTAGATTTAATAAATATGAATTTATCGGATTTATAAATCCTATTTAACTTAAATCCTCCTTGCAGCCAAACAATCCCTAAGCATTTTGTGAGAAATAAGAGTTAGTTTTAGATAACAAAAGTATGTTGAATGATGAAAATTTGACAAATAGATATTGGTCAAACATTATAAAACAAGCTGATAAAAGGCATCTAGAGGCTAGAGATTGAATAAGTAGTAGTTTTTTATCTCATAAACCTATACTAGATATCAAAATTTATTGTTAATAAATACATTAAGAAGTTATGTTTAATGGTTTCCTTTAAGTTTGTGCGAATAAATTTCTTATACCATGAAGCGTAGAACTTTTTATACTAAAATGGATCCATATATTAAGAAATTTATTTAAT
The DNA here is from genome assembly GCA_002079205.1 of Phalaenopsis hybrid cultivar. Classification (NCBI taxonomy): domain Eukaryota; kingdom Viridiplantae; phylum Streptophyta; class Magnoliopsida; order Asparagales; family Orchidaceae; genus Phalaenopsis; species Phalaenopsis hybrid cultivar. Next base: position 226,159 of record JXCR01146885.1, on the reverse strand, counting down.
CTTTCATGTAAGAGGTGCATGAACAAAAAAATCAAAAAAGTACTATAAGTAAGGAAAAATACACTCTATTTATATATATTAAAACCTAAAAAGACAATTATTTTCAATTGATTAAAAAAATTAAAGAAATCATTTTTTAAAATTTTCAGATTATCATTTCAAGTATTAACTAAAAATATTTTATAATAATGTTAATATAAAAAACTAAGAAAATCAAAATAAGAAATTTGATAGTGATTTGAAGTCTTCATTAAAGGCATTAGGACTTTACAAGCTATGAAATTTCACATAATCTTATTACAATTGGTTTAGACTAATTTAAGAGTTTGACCTAGAAATTTACTTATTTATGGGCTGCATAAAAACTTACGAGTTTGCATACATCATTTTTATATGAGCTGGGAACTTTTTGTAAGAAAAACTACAGCAGATTGTAGTGAGGAGCCTCTAATATGTTTTTTGAGTTGGTAGAGCCAATCCAAAGGAGCTTTTTGTTATAATGGATACCATTCCAAAACTAAGTCATTCAAGACTAAATTAGACTAATTTCAGAGAGTTTATAAAGTGAATAGAGGGTGGGAATTAACTAGTTAGGGCAAAAACTTTATCTGGCTGAAAATTATATGTAATATTTAGAGTTTTAATTAATATACCAAATGATGGAACCATGAGATGAAATTCTAGTATTTGACTAAAGAGTTTGTGTAGAGTAATTTGGATTTAATGAGAATTATTTTAAATATTTAAATACCCAAAAAGTCTAATACAACAAGATTAGGCCATGATTTTGAAAATTGTAAGTCAAGAGATGTATAGAGAAGGATTTTGGTTTTTAAGTGAATTCAATTTGGGAAATTATAAAATCACAATGAGATTATGGTAGGAGGATTCTATATAAATAAAATGAAAAAACATAGAAGATACAAAGTGTNGAACAAATATAACAACCAAGATCTATATGAGCATATCCTGTAACTAGCCACTAGATCTTTCTTAAGTCAACCCTGCAGTTTTTGGCTATGCACATGAAGAAACTAATTTCATAAGGAAAATAAATCCAACAGGAAAAAATCTATTTGACAAGTTTAGCCAGAAGCTTGTTAAGGAATTTTGGGGAAAAAAAAAAATTCAATTGCAGCATTTAAGCCATACCTTCCCAAAACAAAATTTCAGTTCTGAAACTAGGGCTCAAGGTATTCATGTTGAAGAAAGTCCACATTATATAGACAACTTAAATAACAACTAGACATGCGATTATTTTAATAGCAACAGAAGTTGTTACAATGACAACAAGTTTTGCATAACACAACATCACAGAGTTCCATGTAGCTATATGGAACCTCATTCCAACATCATATCAACCTCTTAATAAGCCCCTTCTAAACCATACATGCATATGATACCACCGTATCCTTATCCCTCTCTTCATGGATACCTTCCATTTCTGGTTTCATTACATCAATACATTATACGAAGTGATAAAATCAGCTTCTTTTGGGCCTTGGTTCCCTAATCTCTTGGAACTAGTCAAAAGGTAGAAATTGGCAAGATACAAATAATTCATAAAAGAGGACATAAACCTTTTGCAGCAACTTGTACATACTTAAGCAAGGTGACGGGATTATCAAAACAAAAGACAACCAGGAATCCATTCGTATCCCCAAAAGCTGAAAAAACAAATCCAGCACAAAAAAGAGCAAAAACAACACGCACACACACAATTGAAAGCCCATCCCAGCCTACCCCACGAATCCGAAATCCTCAGAAAAGGGCCGCAAATGTGGAACACAAATAATCGAAAAGGGCAGGAATCAGAAAAGAGTTAACCCGTCAGTAAATCCACAAAACATAGAAATCAAAGGACACGAGATAGGTCATGAATCCGAAATCACGATCACACATTTCCATCCTTCTCCGCATAGATAAATTTGGGATGTTGGGAAGAGAAGCTCACCTTCCAGCTGATGTAGACGGAGTACTCGAACTTAATCACAGCGTAGCGAAGCCAAGTCGAAAGGGCAACCATTACAGCTTCGCAAACTTTCCCACTAACCTATGTTCTGCCTTCTGCTCAAAATCATTCGCTTCCTCTCTCCGCTTAGCGTAAACCCTGCCCGACTCACCGCAGGGCGTCCTGCAATCCAGCAATCAATTCAGTTTCGCGATTAAAGATGAAGAAAGAGGCAAGATAACTTCACATCCGATAAATCAATTTCATTTTGAAAAAATAATAATAATAATTACATTGGCAGTTTTGGGGCACTTCTATTTTTATTTTTTATTTTTTATTTTTTTATTTTTTTATCTTATTTTACTTATATTTTAATTTAAATTGAATTATATTTAATTAAGTTAATTATTTTTAAAAATACTCATAATATTTTATATTTTTTAAATATATTAAAATATTTATTTTAGAAATAAAATTTGTATCAATTAAGTGTGTTCTTAAAAATATAAAAATTAAAAAAAAAAATCAACTTTAAATGGATGTACCTTATTAAATTTATGAAGTATTTGGTAGGAGCTGCTAGGGGTATAAAAAATTAATCCCACGCGCCAACTCGACTCGAAAAATCTAGGTTTGGATCATGGTCAAAGAATTCGACACGTTTATTAATCAGATTGTGTTTGAGTTGAACTCGAAAACTCAAACATGACCGGAATAAGCACAAAAGTTCGGGTCAGGTTTGAGTTAGCAAGTCAAGCTCGGGTTCATGTCTTAGTTTTTGACCCATTTATTATTCGGTTCACGCTCGGGTAATCCCTTTTCGGGTTAGGTCATTTCAGGTCGGACCCCAGCACAACCCACTGACCCGAACTGGCACATAAGAGCTGTAGATTTATGTTAAACATGATTAATCAGATCCACTGAAAAGAGGGGTGAAAAAGATTTAATGGAAAGTTAGATTTAGTTTTTTTTTTATATTTGGGTGGATATAGGTTAAGTTAATGGTTAAATCTTATTAAAAGTGTGCTACCAAACTACCAAACACCGCATAAATACATTTTTGAAAGATTTACATACATTTAATGGAAATTAAAATTTTTTTCTCCGTCAAATTCATGTAATTATTCATGTCACCATGAAATAATTTGAAATCGGATAAAAATAAAAAATATTTGTTAACTCTTTATTCAAATTTAGATAATTAAATCTGAATTTGAAAAATGAATGTACAAGAGTTTTAGTTTTGAAAATATAAAAAGACTTAATTTTATAACTTCACACTGAAAATCAAATTTGTTTTTTTTTTAAGGATTATTACATTTATACCAACAAAATTTAAGTGTTTACAAAACTATTATCCATAAATAATAATAATTTAAGCCATTAAATTTATGCATATATTCACATCATGATTAAATTATTGAAAATTTGGCAAAAAAAAATAATAAATTGTGTGAAATTATTTTTTTTCCAACACAAAAAATATCATATAGTTTACTTAATTGATTAAATAATTATAATAAAATCATTAAATATTTATAATATTTTTTTTTGCTATTATTAAACTTATGAATGCCCAATAGTTAAAATATATTATCTATTAATTTAATTTAATTATTTAATAGTTTAATTATATTATCATGTGGCACATATTTCTAAGAACACATGGCAAAAAATAGTCTCACATGATTTAAAATATATGAGGAGATTATCATAAGTTATTTATGTTGGGATTATTTGTCAAAAAAGTATTGAATGGTGAAATATAAAATTGATGTAGATGACATTTTATTCAAAAAATCTTAGAAAAAAAATTTAAATTTGTTATTAACTATGTTAATTGTGTCCATAATAGAAAATTTTTTTTCTTTTCTTTTTAGAGATATAATGTAAGATATCTATATTTAATATATAAACTAAATAATTTATTTTATCTTATANTTGTCAAAAAAGTATTGAATGGTGAAATATAAAATTGATGTAGATGACATTTTATTCAAAAAATCTTAGAAATAAAATTTAAATTTGTTATTAACTATGTTAATTGTGCCCATAATAGAATTTTTTTTTCTTTTATTTTTAGAGAGATAATGTAAGATATATATATTTAATAAATAAATTAAATAATTTATTTTATCTTATGAATAATTTTAAGTAATATTTAATTTATTCAAGATTTCTTGAAATTCTAAAAGTATTTTAGGAATTTTGACATAATTTTTTTTTTATAAAATCAAATAATAATTTTGTAATAAATAATGTGTTGTCATCAAAGCTTTTAATTGAGAAGTGTATGTGGTTAATTGTTTAAACCTCTTAATTAAAGGTTGTAGTGGATTGGATCAAATTTAACTTGATGTCCATAACAAAGGTCACTATCCTTGTTGAAAATCTACATAATGCCAATAAAGGTTATGTTCACTTAGTGATGATAGCATACTAAGGGGATGTTTGGTGTTGTACTTTTAAGAGGGTTTAAGTTGGATTTCATGGCTGTTAAGTTAAACCCGATTTGTAGATTCGATAACTTCATTTTTTGTTCATTTTCTTTATTAAATTTGGATTTATTAAATCCACTTATTAGTTGGATTTAACGGATTTAGCAAAGGAAAAAAAGTATTTCAAATAGATTTATGGCAAACACCTCAAATGTATTTAACTAGATTTAANTAATTTTAAGTAATATTTAATTTATTCAAGATTTCTTGAAATTCTAAAAGTATTTTAGGAATTTTGACATAAATTTTTTTTAGTTATAAAATCAAATAATAATTTTGTAATAAATAATGTGTTGTCATCAAGGCTTTTAATTGAGAAGTGTATATGGTTAATTGTTTAAACATCTTAATTAAAGGTTGTAGTGGACTTGATGTCCATAACAAAGGTCACTATCCTTGTTGAAAATCTACATAATGCCAATAAAAGGTTATGTTCACTTAGTGATGATAGCATACTAAGGGGATGTTTGGTGTTATACTTTTAAGAGGATTTAAGTTGGATTTCATGGCTGTTAAGTTAAACCCGATTTGTAGATTCGATAACTTCAATTTTTGTTTGTTCTGTTTATTAAATTTGGATTTACTAAATCCACTTATTAGTTGGATTTAATGGATTTAGCAAAGAAAAAAAAAGTATTTCAAATAGATTTATGGCAAACACCTCAAATGTATTTAACTAGATTTAGTATCAATTGGACCAAATATTACTTTGGATTTAATTATATTTAGATTTAATAAATATGAATTTATCGGATTTATAAATCCTATTTAACTTAAATCTTCCTTGCAGTCAAACAATCCCTAAGCATTTTGTGAGAAATAAGAGTTAGTTTTAGATAACAAAAGTATGTTAAATGATGAAAATTTGACAAATCNTTTGGATTTAATTATATTTAGATTTAATAAATATGAATTTATCGGATTTATAAATCCTATTTAACTTAAATCCTCCTTGCAGCCAAACAATCCCTAAGCATTTTGTGAGAAATAAGAGTTAGTTTTAGATAACAAAAGTATGTTGAATGATGAAAATTTGACAAATAGATATTGGTCAAACATTATAAAACAAGCTGATAAAAGGCATCTAGAGGCTAGAGATTGAATAAGTAGTAGTTTTTTATCTCATAAACCTATACTAGATATCAAAATTTATTGTTAATAAATACATTAAGAAGTTATGTTTAATGGTTTCCTTTAAGTTTGTGCGAATAAATTTCTTATACCATGAAGCGTAGAACTTTTTATACTAAAATGGATCCATATATTAAGAAATTTATTTAATCTTTCATGTAAGAGGTGCATGAACAAAAAAATCAAAAAAGGACTATAAGTAAGTAAAAATACACTCTATTTATATATATTAAAACCTAAAAAACAATTATTTTCAATTGATTAAAAAAATTAAGGAAATCATTTTTTAAAATTTTCAGATTTTCATTTCAAGTATTAACTAAAAATATTTTATAATAATGTTAATATAAAAAACTAAGAAAATCAAAATAAGAAGTTTGATAGTGATTTGAAGTCTTCATTAAAGGCTTTAGGACTTTACAAGCTATGAAACTTCACATAATCTTATTACACTTGGTTTAGATTAATTTAAGAGTTTGACCTAGAAATTTACTTATTTATGGGCTGCATAAAAACTTACAAGTCTGCATACCAACATTTTTATATGAGCTGGGAACTTTTTTGTAAAAAAACTACAGCAGATTGTAGTGAGGAGCCTCTAATATGTTTTTTAAGTTGGTAGAGGCAATCCAAAGGAGCTTTTTGTTATAATGGATATCATTCCAAAACTAAGACATTGTGGACTAAATTAGACTAATTTAAGAGAGTTTATAAAGTGAATAGAGGGTGAGAATCAACTAGTTAGGGCAAAAACTTCATATGGCTGAAAATTATATGTAATATTTAGAGTTTTGATTAATATACCAAATGATGGAACCATGAGATGAAATTCTAGTATTTGACTAAAGAATTTGTGTAGAGTAATTTGGATTTAATGAGAATTATTTTAAATATTTAAATACCCAAAAAGTCTAATACAACAAGATTAGGCCATGCTTTTGAAAATTGTAAGTCAAGAGATGTATAGAGAAGGATTTTTGTTTTTAAGTGAATTCAATTTGGGAAATTATAAAATCACGATGAGATTATGGTAGGAGGATTCTATATAAATAAAATGAAAAAACATAGAAGATACAAAGTGCATCTACTCACAAAAGTAGCATATGTTAAAGATTATTCAAAGCAAGCCTTCCTTGTGGAGTGGGCTACCATGCCTTTTCCTTTGAATTTTACACTCAAAATTTCACTAAAAAAATTAGCATTACATTAAATACTCTATTATTCTAGAAAAATTTCACATTAATGGGTCTTGTACAATTCAAATTCAAACAAGGAAAAGATGAGGAAGGAGAAGGGGGTGTCACTTGGATAACTACTCTAGCTAACAACTTCATTAACACTCCCACCTTGTATATAGCTAGCCACTTACACTTTCAAGTCATTCCAAACATATTATGGAATCAAAAAAATAATATGAAATAACTTAAATAATCCAAAAAACATACATTACACATAAATTTTATGCACTATTAGGAACATTGGTTACATTGATAAAATAAAAATCTTGATCTCATATTTTCCCTATCCATAGAAGATTGATTAAACTACTTTTTTTCTTATGCTCTAGTGGTCAGCCCATTATTTTCTTTTTTTTTCAATTGCATATTGTGCAATATCAATTACCCTGAACCTCATTCAACTCTTCTTGAGAGAGTTTATTTATGACATATAGTAGGTGGTGGTGTCTATAAGTGTAGATGGGTTATCATATATCACCACTAATTAGAAAACCCTTTACTTCTTATAAATAAATTAGCTTGAAAGCATAACTTGTACTATTAATGGAATAATTATATAAGTATTTAAAAAATAAGGAGTTCATATATTGAAATTAAGGCTAAGTAGAAGACTATTTAAAATAAAATTAATGGGGTTAAGGTGATGCCAACTATACATATGTTGCTAGAGATTTCATGGTTTATTTTTCATAGTTAAAAATTTAAATTATTTTTAATTAGTTTAGAAGAATTGTTACTTTAAATATTGGGACATTAAATTGATTAACCAATTGCCAATTCCTTCATATTCTTACAAAATTCATTTTTTCATCTAATTATCTCATCTTTCATACATGTAACTTAGATTAAGATATCATGATATCAGTATATCATATCATCAAAATGATGCATTTTGTTTAAAAAATATTTTACAAAGAAAGAGGATGAAAATATAAATGGGCAAATGAAAATATGAAAGTTCAAAAAAAATGATGATAATACAAATATAAAAAATACTTCTTACTAACCTTTCAAAATGTGTTACCTTGTTTCCAACCTTTGAAATCCATGATTTACTCTGATATTAAAATGATGGGATATTATAATTTTTTGTATAAACCTTTTTTTATGGTATGGTAGAGTCTCTATTATGAATTTTTTGTTATTATATCCAATCCCAAAGATTTTAATTGGTGTAATGGATGCAATCTCAAAACTAGATCAATTTATATTGAATTGGGTTGAATTAATATTTTTTAATGATCCAAAACTTTCCAAATAAGAGGTCCAAATTGTCACTAGAGCTCCACTTAAATGAAATATAGAATTTTTATTAATTTTATAAGGATTATATGATATTAAAAAGTAGGTTGAATTCAACATGGTAGGGTCGAAACCCTAATTTTGTTGAAATTCGCAAGCGGTGTTTTTTAGTATAATTGAGGGTTAAATAATATACTAATAAGCTAAAAAATCTATTAAGTGATATATTAGTATATTTAAAATAATTTTAGGTTTTATAGTAATTTTTAAGGATTTTTAAATACTATAAAATCATAAGATAATAAGATTAGGTCATATTATATAAATATGTAGGTTGAGAAGTATGTATTGATAGATCCAGTACCTTAAGTGGACTTAAATGGATATATTATTATATAACCACTATATGGAGGATTATATAGTAATAAATAAATTAAAATTAAAGATATGAGACGTACCTACTTACTAAAGTAGCATATATTAAAGACTAGCCACAAGAAATTCTCCTTTGAACTTCACACTCAAATTTTCACTAAGATAATTTAGTATCATAGCAATACCATTTCATTCTAGAAAAACTATTTCATAATTAATTTATTTACACTATATATTCGAATAAGAAAAAAAAATGGGGGAGTAGAACGATGGGGGTAGAGAGTGCTAACAGAAATAACAGTTATAACCACTCCCACCTTTTTATGACCAACCACTTACACTCCTAAGACTCTAAAGTTATCATGGAATTATAATAAAATATTTTATTAAATACACAAAAAAATACATAGAACTTAAAATACACAAGCTATAAGCAATAATTTTTTCATTTATTAATTAAAGCCCTTGATCTTATTATACTCCTAGTCATAGGACCTTGATCAAATTCTTTCTTCTTTGCTCGAGATCCAGTCATTGGTTCATTCCTTATTAAATTGACATCTTGTAGCTGTGTGGGCTTGAAATTATTTGTATAAACTTTTTTATATGGTATGAATGAGTATTTAATATATTTTTGTAGCTAGTGGAGCCAATATCAGGGAGTTTAGTTGATGTAATGATTGCAATCTCGAAACTAAGCTAAGCTAGACAAAGTAGAGCAAAATTATTATTTAAGTTTAGTGACTAAAAAATCCTAATAAAATGATTATAAGTCAATTGAATTTAATGAAGATGCCATCTAAATGAAGTTTAGAAATTTTTACAATTTTATAATGAGTTATGATAGTGGAAAGTGTGTTAGGACTAAAAGGCTATATAAGGTTTTTGGGTTTAAGCAATTGTTAAAATGATCAAAATCAGAGTTTAAGACTTTAAATAGTGATGGATGAATGTTTGTAAAGTAATTTTGGATTTTATGAGAATTAAAGGTTTAGATGGCCCAAAAATCTAAGCCAACAGGATCAATTCTTGATGTCAAAACCTAAATCCAAGAGGTACAAACAAAAGAATTTAGATTTTTAAACATATCTAAACCTGAAAATTATGAGAGAATCACTGTGGGATTGTGTTTGGAGGATTAATCAGCAATAAAATGATATAAAATAAAAAATGTGAAATGCATCTTACTCATCTAAGTAACATACAATGAAGATTAGCCAATGAACAAGTTTTTCTCGTGGAGTTGGCCACAAAGTTTTATTCCTTAAGTTTCACACTTAAAAATCCACTAGAATCATAAAAAGAAAAAAAAATTTAATCCTACAAAAATATTAAATAAATATCCCTTGTATAGTTTAAAATCAAACTAGGAAAATAGGGACAAGAAGAAGGGCGACAGGTGGTCAGATAGTGAGATAACCACTCTTACCACTTTATAACCACACCGACATCATTCTAGTTCACTATATATGCTCCCACATCACTCCAAACAAATTATGGAATCATAAACATATTTTGATTTTTTTTCTAAATCACATAACAACATAAATAACACATTAAATACTCAAGATATCAGCAACATTGTTTACTTTCATGAAATTAAATCCTTTTAACTCATCTTAATTCTAGTCACAGGATTTTAATGGAAATTCTTCTTACATTGAGATATAGTGGTTAGCCCATTTATTCTTCATTGGAAAAGTATATCAACTAGTAAACTACTTTATAAAATTTTAATTTATGGAAAAACATATTTTGAGCTTTTATTTTCCAAAAAAAAAAGGATTATTAGGCTATGCAAATCCATAAAAACAAGCATATTTTAAATCATTGACTTATTTGATACTTTAGTTTAAAATTATATCTTATACTTATATATACTTATTTATGTGATCTTAAATTTAATTGTATGATTTCTTAAAAAATAGATTTAAATGTCTTTAATGTATTTATGCAGTTGGAGTGTTTACCTTACTTTTTGGTTAGCCCCTTTTCGTTGGCTTATATAAATTCTCATCGGGACATATGACATCCCTCTTAGTATCACTAGATGATTGATTGAACTTAAATAAGCTATAATTTGAACCCTACTTAAGATTAAACTTGAGTTATCCTTAATTTAACGAAAAATTAAAATTCAAGTGAACAAAAAATGAAGTCAACCAAAATAAAGAAAAACCAACAATAACCAACTTTACTTAAACCTTAAAATTGAATTAAAAATTATTTTAAACTAACATGCATACCAAAATTATCATTTTCTTCATAGATCATAGTAGAGCTTGAAAATTTATTCTAAAAGTTTTATGATGTTTATTTACAAATAAGTGGCAGAATTTTTTCTTGTGTGTGCCATTGATCTCGAAAATTTTCTTTATAAATAATCAGATACAACATTCAAAGAATAATATATTCATCACCTTTTTATTGAATGCCAATTTGTGAAGCAGGTTTGGAAGAAGGTTACATATTTTTTGGGCAAGAACTGGCATGCTAGAAATTATAATAATTGTTGGGATATCTTTGATGTCTGGAGGTCCTTTGGTCATACTTTTTTCAATAATATTCCTTCAATGCGTAATAGGAACAAATATTATGAAGAGGTTCCTAATATTACTCATAGTTTTTATATGATTACAAATTACATTGTTAATACATTGACTTTTATTGGATTCAATGCTAGACAGTAGAAAGGTACTTATGATAATCTTAGACTCTTTTCCAATCCTGAAATTGGTAAGCAATATTCAGTGTGTTGGATCAAAATGACGATTCCTTATATAAAGAATAACATAGATGGCTGTTGGAGGAACAATTCTACATGAGTGGGTGGAGTCTGTAGGGACCTCTTTGGTTTGGTCATCTGCTGGTTTGCTTCCCCATCTGAGCTTATATCACCTCTTGTGGCCGAAGCAGATTCAATGGTTTTTGGCTTAATGCTTGCTAAACATTATAGATGAAAATTTATAAATATTGAAACATATTATTCACTGCTCTGGAAGAATTACAAGTGGAGGGAAACACCTCATTGGTGTTTTCCAACTAAAGAATACTATGGAGCTAACTAAGGAGTGGAATGTGCTATGGGCACATACAAAAAGAGAAGGTAACAAGGTGGCATATTGGGCAACTAATTCGAGAAGTTATCTCCGGACTACTGTCATTTCTCATGAGGTTCCTTCAATTTTTATGTCTTTAGTTTTTGCTGACTTACTCTAAACTTCATCTTATTTTTGTCCTTCTTGTGTTTTTAGGTTAGTGGGTAGTGTGAGTTGTATTTTGTTTTTTTTTTAGGGAGAGGAACCTTTAGGTTTTCTTTTCTTGTGTGAGTTGTATGGGTGTGTAGATAGGTTCTTCTTGCCTCTTTTTGTGCTTTATTTTTTATGGAATAAAACTCACCCCATGAATAAAGGGGTTTAACTAAAAAAATGAATAATATATTACCCTAAGGGATAAAAATATTAACTTAAAATAAATCTAATTATCCAGATGATCAAAATCTCCATGATTTATGGGTCTACGAAACTAGGGCCTTTGTCCTACCTTACAGATGTAAGTTAAGGTATATTTTATTATGAAGTCTGAAAATTTTTATGAGGGGGAGCCTCTATAGTTAATTACATCTTAAAAGTTTTGACTCTCAAGATTACTCTAGATTGAAGTCTTGGCTTATATTGTGCATGATTTTCATTAAGTGTCTGTGAGATTGTAACATCAAGGACTTTGATTAATAAATTCAAAGTTTTGAAAAAAACTGAATGGAATTAGAAGATTTGGACAAGTTTTATTTTGATTAATTTACTTGAGTTAAAGACTTGAGTTAGTTATGTTTATTTTTATTTGAAAATTTATTTTAAGTTGATTTATTTTTAACCAATTGGATTTTTTTTAAAGTTATGGAAGTTGTTGAGCGTGTATTTAAAGCATTTTTTAAGTTTGTTAGAGAATAATTCTTAGTTATTTAAGGTTTATTTATTATTTATACCTTTTTTGAAAGTTTGTTTGAAACTAATTTAATTTAGTAATGTTTAAATTTTTTCCTTTTTTATTTTGTTTGTTCACTTATTTAAAGTTCATTCAAGTTATTTGAAGTTTATTTTTTATATTAATTAAAATTATTGGTTTGTTTTAAGGTTACTTAAAATTTATTTGAAGTTTATTAAGGGTCATTTAAGAATTATTGGGTTTATGTTAAATTTATTTTAAAGGTTGTTTTTGTTTGATTAAAGTTTAAGATTTGTTAATTTTTATTAAATTTGGTTAATATTTGTTTAAGTTTTCAGTGTTGATTAGGGATTATTTAAAGTTGGTTAAAATTTGTTAAAACTTATTATACTTTATTAAAGTTTTTTAAAATTGATTGAAATTTGAATAAAGTTTATTTATATTTAATTAAAGTTAATTATATTTCATTGAAATTGATTAAAGTCAGTTGAAATTCAATTAAGGTTTGTTTAAATTTAGATTTTTAAAAATTGGAAGTTGATGCTTTAGGATTTTGAAATTGTAGGGTTGGACTTGAAGTTTAGGGATGGAAAGTGCATATTTGATAGTTTGGATGTTGAGTGTTGAGTTTTAAGGTAAGGATTGAAAGACTCCGTCGATGGGTAGGATTTGAAGGTTATGATTTGAGCATAGAGTTGAAGTTTTGATTTGAGGTTTGGATATGACCCTAAATTTATGGAATGATAATATGGAGGGATTTCTAGATGGTTTTGAAGCCTTAAACCTAGAATAAACTACACTAACAGGGAGGCTAAATTAGTGTACTAACATAATTTTTTAGAATAACACCCCCGGTCAAGATGTACATGGTTTTCAATTATCTCAAGTGTATTAGGATCTTTAGATTATTAACTAACTAGATAGTAGAATGTCTCTATTGTTATCATGGACAATGTAGGCATTCTTACTATTAGGTGGTTTGGGATACCTTTATCAGTAATTAGGTGTTATCTAATCATAGGGTACTCACATAATTTGAGGGGGCAATAATATTTATTTTACTAATTATTGGGTATCTTGTAAACTATCACATGCTTCTAAATTGGACTACTCTAGGGTGTATGTGATCCATGGTATTATTTTTACGTTGACTAACCTATGATTATCAAGGTTAATTTACCTAGGTTTGTTTGCATATTTTGGAGTTAGTAAATTTTAATTTATTTTTGTATTTGATATTTAATTCATTACTTATTTCGACTCCTAATTTGATTATCTTGGTAATAATCAGGGTTCTTCTAAATTTTTAGTTTGTTTTCCTAATTTGTTAATCATTTATAAAAATTTGGGTTCCTCTAAGTTTAGATATTATTATCTCTTCTAATTTTTCAGTTGGTGTGATGATCAAAATTCTCCTATGTTCAATTTAGTTTATTACCTTGAGTTGATGTTCTTCATTTGATTCTTTCTCTTAGATTCAACCTATAGTGTTTGGTTTACTACTCTGTACTTAGATTTTATATGCCCAGGAGAGTTTCATTAAAACATTTCTCTTTTACACTCCTCATATCTAAGACTCATTTACATGCTCACTAAACATATTTTCTTTTAGACAAGAAAAAAAAATTATAAAGGATTTAGTTATGCAAAGAGTGTTAGCAGTGTGAACTTACTTGCATAAGAAATATATATGCATGAAATGACCAAAGATTTATATGCTTCAAAGCTAAGGTTATGAATAAAGTGTTCCTTCATTCAGGAAACTATACATATGAACATAAAAGTTTTGTTTAGATTGTGCTATTCAAGAAGGTTTGCAAAACTTATATAATCTAAAAAAAATTATGAATGGGATTTCTTTAGGTTAATTTGATTTTATTTTTGAAAGTTTTAGATTTCTTTCTAAGAATTTAGTAACNCTAAAAAAAATTATGTATGGGATTTCTTTAGGTTAATTTGATTTTCTTAAGGTTTAAGTTTATTTTTGAAAGGTTAAGATTTCTTTCTAAGAATTAAGTAAAAATTTTAGGTTTGTTTCCTAAAGGTATTAGGTTCAGTGAAAATTTTTACTAGTTTAAAATTATTAACAGTTTACATTTAGTGAAACGATTTTATTTTATAACTATTTAGGTTTTAAAATTGTTTAATTATATATATGTTTTGGATTTCATTTCGAAAGTGTTGATGAGTTTTTTAGTTGCAAAAGAGGTTTGTTTGAAGTTTTATTTTGTTTATTTTTATATTTAAAAAAGGTTTATTTTAAGTTTTAGATTTAAAGAATTTTTTTAAGTTTTATTTTTAAAAACAATGTTTGTTTTATATTTTAAAAAATGTTATTTAGTTTTATTTGAAAGAGTTTCTTTTCCTAAGTTTGATTTTAAAAAAAGTTAAGTTTTGTTTATAAAATCACCCTCGAAGTTCTTATAAAAATATTCTCTTAGACTTGAACCTTTATTAAAATTAATATTTTAGAGCACCATTAGCTTGTGTAGCAAATGTATCTTCTGAATTTACATATTTTTAGAAGAAAAATCATTTAGAACACATTTAATTGGTGTATTTCGTAAGAAGTCGTTCTTTGAGAGTATAAGGATATTATTTTTAGAGCACTTTTAATTTACATATATTTTTATAAAAAAATATCATTTTCGACATTCCTATTGCATATGGTTAATCAAATTCTCTCTCTTTTTTAGTCCAAGAAATTAAAGTCTCTTAAATATATAAGCATTCTCGATACATTTTCTTGTTACCTCGAGTCATAACCAACATGAATATGAATAAGCACATACATTCAACTTGCACAAGTCTTAAAACATGTAAACATTCAACTTGCATAGACATTAAAACGTGCAAATATCCATCCTGCATATGCTTAAAACATGTAAACATCCAATCTGTATAGGCCTTAAAACATGTAAACATTCAAATTGCATAAATTTTAATACATGTAATCATCCAAGTTGCATGGCAACTATTTAACTTACATGATAAACATTCAAACTTGTGCAATAAACATTCCAACTTGCATGATAAGTATCTAACTTTCATGATAAACATTCCAAATTACATGATAAACATCTAACTTGCATGGTAAAATCCAACTAACATAGTAAGGACTTAACATATTGAATTTTGCAAGATGTAAGCACAAGCCATATCGACACATATACTTTAATACATGCACACAAACACACTCACATTAACATATGAATACATGTCATATTGACATAACATGCACACATGACACATTTTTTTTTTACTTTTCATTTTTTTTTTTAGGGTTTGATGATAATTCACTTAAAATGAACTTAAGTAAGAACCAAACTTCAACCAAAGTAAACTTGAGCAAGAAACATTAAATTTAATCAATCAATATCCGCTAATAACTTTCATCCACCACTAAAATTCTCTCTCATAGGATGAGGCCCACACTTTGACTTAAAATATCTCGAGATAAGGTTTGTCTTGACCAAAACCAACTTCACCAATATGTTCTCATATTTTTTAGCCAAATGAGTCAAACTCAAATTTTTGCCCATAACTATCTTTAAAATTTGAATTGAAACATCTTGAAATAAGTGTCACCTTAACCAAAATTGACTTCACCAATACGTTCCTAGTATTTTTCTCTTCTAAATGATTTAAGTTTAATTTTTGGACTCATAAGCACCTCAACCACCTCCATTTTAATTTCTCACTCATTTTTCTTTTGCCTCCATTCATTGGTGGAAAATCCTTCCCCACTTTTTTTAAAATTTAAGTTCTCATCCTTTTAAAAGGACGTCCTCATCCACTTTTCTCCAATCCACTCTCATTTGACCGAAACACGACCCCCCTCTCTTCTTCTTCTTCCTTCACTAGTTGAAACCTCATCCTTCCGTTTCCCTTTCTTTACTAAGGAGATCTAGAGCATTCCACTTCACTCATGTAATGCAACCAAGGGTTTAAATTCGAGTAATGTATATGTTCGTCCCTCCATTTCAATGTGTTTTTGAATAAATTTTAAAGTGTTTTTTTGTGAAAATATGATGTAAACTTCACTATAATTCTCTTCAATTCCTTCTACCATAGCTAAAATTCACTATGTCAATTTCTTTATTCCCCCTTACTTCTTCTTTAGCCAAAACCAATTTCAATTTCTCCATCTTTCTCTCATTTCCAATAGCCAAAAATCCCACACCATTTTCACCATCTTTTTTCTCATTCCCCATGACCCAAAACCTCACACAAATTTCATCATCTCTCCCCGAGTTCTCCCTTAGTCAAAACCTCACATCAATTCCACCATCTTTCCCTCACTCCATATAGCTAAAACCCTCTATCCCAATTTATCACTCTCCCTCTCTCTCACACTTCTTTCGTAGCCAAAGCTCAATTCCAATTTCTCCATCTTTCCCTAACTCCCCATGGCAGAAAACCTCACAACAACTCCACCATCTTTTCCTCACTGCTATTGGCCGAAAAAACTACACCAAATTCATCACCTCTCTCTCACTTCTCTCTTATCCAAACCCCTAAGCTAATTTCTTAATATCTCTCACTTCTCCCTTAACTGAAACCCCATGCCAAATTCTCCATATATTGCACACTTCTCCTTAGACAAAACCCCATACACATTCCTACACTCTCTCTCATTCCCTTGGCTGCAACCCACACACACACATTTTCACATAGTGCCTCATTCCTTAGGCAAAAAACGCNCTCTCTCACTTCTTTCGTAGCCAAAGCCCCATTCCAATTTCTCCATCTTTCCCTAACTCCCAATGGCAGAAAACCTCATAACTCCACCATCTTTCCCTCACTTCTATTGGCTAAAAAAACTACACCAAATTCATCACCTCTCTCTCTCTTTCTCTCTCACTTCTCTCTTATCCAAACCCCTAAGCTAATTTCTTAATCTCTCTCACTTCTCCCTTAACTGAAACCCCATGCCAAATTCTCCATATATTGCACACTTCTCCTTATACAAAACCACATACACATTCATACACTCTTTCCCATTCCCTTGGCTGAAATCCACACACACACATTTTCATATAGTTCCTCATTCCTTAGGCCAAAAACATATACCCACATCTATACAATCTCTTTCATTTCATTGGCCAAGAACCCCAACCACATCCTCACCCCCCCTGCATTCCTTAGGTTGAAAACCCCACACACACATCCCTGCACTTTCCTTCATTCTTTTGGTCAAAATCCACACAAACACATCCCAACTCTATTTCTCATTTCCCCTGGCCAAGAATATCACCACCATCACTCATCCTCACTTTTCTTGGCTGAAACCCTAACCCTAGCTCTTCCTTTTTTCTTATTTGCCTTGGTCAACAATCACCTTCATCCCACCCCTTCTATTGGCTTTGTTATGTGTTTGCTTGGATCATGTTAATTTATTTTATATGTTTTATGCAAAAATATGCAAGTCATGTCTTATATTTTATGTGAAATCATACAAGTTGGGTTGTATTTTCTTATGCATAATCATGCGAGTTAGGTTATATGTTCTTATGCAAACTAGTGCAAGTTAGGATTTATGTTTTATGAAAATTGATGCAAGTTGGGTTATGTTTCATGCAAAATCATGCAAGTTAATTTATGTTTCTTATACTAAATCATGCAAGTTACTTTATGTCTTATACAAGACCAAGTAAGTTACTTTATGTCCTATGTAAACTTATACAAGTTGAGTTTTATGTTGTATGCACACTTATGCAAGTTTGGTTATATGTTTATATGCAAAATAATGCAAGTTGAGTTTTATGAATTAAGCAAAAACATGCAAGTTGGGTTATATGTTCTTATGTAAAATTGTGCAAGTTGGTTTATATGTTCATATGCAAAATTATGCAAGTTGGGTTTATGTTTTATACAAAATCATGCAAGTTAAGTTATATATTTTTTATGCAAAATTATACAACTTGGGTTTTATTGCAAGTTGTGTAATGCTTAATGCAATATCATGCAACTTGGGCCTTATGACTTATACAAATTTATGCAAATTGGGTTTTATGTCTCTTTTGCAAAAACATCCATGTTGTCNGATATATGTTAAGTTAATGGTTAAATCTTATTAAAAGTGCGCTACCAAACTACCAAACACCGCATAAATACATTTTTAGAAAGATTTACATACATTTAATGGAAATTAATTTTTTTCCACTGTCAAATTCATGTAATTATTCATGTCACCATAAAATAATTTGAAATTGGACAAAAATAAAAAAATATTTGTTAACTCTTTATTCAAATTTAGATAATTCAAGTTTGGTCATCTGTTGGTTTGCTTCCCCATCTGAGCTTATATCACCTTTTGTGGTCGAAGCAGATTCGATGGTTTTTGGCTTAATGCTTGCTAAACATTATAGATGAAAATTTATAAATATTGAAACAGATTCTTTATTGCTCTGGAAGAATTACAAGTGGAGGGAAACACATCATTGGAGTTTTCCAACTAAAGAATACTATGGAGTTAACTAAGGAGTTGAATGTGCTATGGGCACATACAAAAAGAGAAGGTAACAAGGTGGTGGATTGGGCAGCTAATTCGAGAAGCTATCTCCGGACTACTGCCATTTCTTAGGAGGTTCCTTCAGTTTTTATGTCTTTAGTTTGTGCTGACTTACTCTAAACTTCATTTTATTTTTGGTCCTTCTTGTGTTTTTAGGTTAATGGGTAGTGTGAGTTGTATTTTGTTTTTTTTAGGGAGAAGAACCTTTAGGTTTTCTTTTCTTGTGTGAGTTGTATGGGTGTGTAGATTGGTTCTTCTTGCCTCTTTTTGTACTTTTTTTTATGGAATAAAACTCACCCCATGAATAAAGGGGTTTTACTAAAAAAAAAATGAATAATATATTACCGTAAGGGATAAAAATATTACCTTAAAATAAATCTAATTATCCAAATGATGAAAATCTCCATGATTTATTGGTCTACGAAACTAGGGCCTTTGTCCTACCTTACGGATGTAAGTTAAGGTATATTTTTTTATGAAGTTTGAAAATTTTTATGAGGGTGAGCCTCTATAGTTAATTACATCTCAAAAGTTGTGACTCCCAAGATTACTCTAGATTAAAGTCTTGGCTTATCTTGTGCATGATTTTCATTAAGTGTCTGCGAGATTGTAACATCAAGGACTTCGATTAATAAATTCAAAGTTTTGAAAAAAACTGAATGGAATTAGAAGATTTGGACAAGTTTTATTTTGATTGATTTACTTGAGTTAAAGACTTGAGTTAGTTAGGTTTATTGTTATTTGAAAATTTGTTTTAAGTTGATTTATTTTTAACTAATTGGATTTTTTTAAAAGTTATGGAAGTTGTTGGGGGTGTATTTAAAGCATTTTTTAAGTTTGTTAGAGAATAATTCTTAGTTATTTAAGGTTTATTTATTATTTATATCTTTTTTGAAAGTTTGTTTGAAACTAATTTAATTTAGTAATGTTTGAATTTTTTTCATTTTTTATTTTGTTTGTTCACTTATTTAAAGTTCATTCAGGTTATTTGAAGTTTATTTTTGATATTAATTAAAATTATTGGTTTGTTTTAAGGTTACTTAAAATTTATTTTAAGTTTATTAAGGCTCATTTAAGAATTATTGGGTTTATGTTAAATTTATTTTAAAGGTTGTTTTTGTTTGATTAAAGTTTAAGATTTGTTAATGTTTATTAAATTTGGTTAAGATTTGTTTAAGTTTTAAGTGTTGATTAAGGATTATTTAAAGTTGGTTAAAATTTGTTAAAACTTATTATGCTTTATTAAAGCTTTTTAAAATTGATTGAAATTTGATTAAAGTTTATTTAAAATTAATTAAAGTGAATTATATTTCATTGAAAT
Source organism: Phalaenopsis hybrid cultivar (assembly GCA_002079205.1). Classification (NCBI taxonomy): domain Eukaryota; kingdom Viridiplantae; phylum Streptophyta; class Magnoliopsida; order Asparagales; family Orchidaceae; genus Phalaenopsis; species Phalaenopsis hybrid cultivar. Next base: position 205,944 of record JXCR01146885.1, on the reverse strand, counting down.
TGATTAAATTCGGTTGAAATTCATATAAGGTTTGTTTAAATTTAGATTTTTAAAATTTGGAAGTTGATGCTTTAGGATTTTGAAATTGTAGGGTTGGACTTGAAGTTTAGGGATGGAAAGTGCATATTTGATATAAAGTTTGGATGTTGAGTGTTGAGTTTTAAGGTAAGGATTGAAAGACTCCGTCGATGGGTAGGATTTGAAGGTTATCATTTGAACATGGAGTTGAAGTTTTGATTTGAGGTTTGGATATGACCCTAAATTAATGGAATGATGATATGGAGGGATTTCTAGATGGCTTTGAAGCCTTAAACCTAGAATAAACTACTAACAGGGAAGCTAAATTAGTGTACTAACACAATTTTTTAGAATAACACCCCCGGTCAAGATGTACATGGTTTTCCATTTTCTCAAGTGTATTAGGATCTTTAGACTATTAACTAACTAGATAGTGGAATGTCTTTGTTGTTATCATGGCCAATGTAGACATTCCTACTATTAGGTGGTTTGGGGTACCTTTATCTGTAATTATGTGTTATCTAATCATAGGGTACTCACAAAATTTAAGGGGGCAATAATATTTATTTTATATGTTGTAGTCCTTAGTACTAATTATTGGGTACCTTGTAAACTATCACATGCTTCTAAATTGGACTACTCTAGGGTGTATGTGATCCATGGTATTATTTCTACGTTGCTAACCTATGATTATCAAGGTTAATTTACCTAGCTTTGGTTTACATATTTTGGAGTTAGTAAATTTTAATTTATTTTTGTATTTGATATTTAATTCATCACTTATTTCAGCTCCTAATTTTATGATCTTGGTAAGAATCGGGGTTCTTCTAATTTTTTAGTTTGTTTTCCCAATTTGTTAATCATTTAAAAAAATCTGGGTTCCTCTAAGTTTAAATATTATTCTCTCTTCTAATTTGTCAGTTGGTGTGATGATCAAAATTCTCCTATGTTCAATTTAGTTTATTACCCTTAGTTGATGTTCTTCATTTGATTCTTTCTCCTAGATTCGACCTATAGTGTTTGGTTTACTATTCTATACTTAGGTTTTATATGCCCATGAGAGTTTCATTAAAACATTTCTCTTTTACACTCCTCATATCTAAGACTGANTAAAAAATTATTTTTCATAAATATTACCCATGTTTTAAAACCATCAAAATTCTCTTTAAAAAAATGCTCCCATGTTGAAATCATACATCTAAGTCATGTAAATATCTTTTAAATTATGTTAAATGTGCCATAAATCTCCAATTATCAAAATTATTTAATACATAACTTTGTATGCTTTTCAAAATAACTTCAATTAAATATGTTCTAAATGTTTAAGTTTCAGAGCCATTTAAAAGTTTTCAAAAAAACTAAATTTATTTTCATTTTCTTGAAAAACTTTCTTAAACTTTAAATCAAAATTTGAAGTAAGTTTGTGTCTTCTTTCCTAAAAAATATGCAAACTAAAGATCCGAGTTTGTACGTACGAAATCTACATAAAATTTACATATTTGCAACTCCCATCTAAGAAGTCATAAGTGACATGTCTAAGCACATAAAATATGTTAACCACAAAACCAACTTAAATTATATGTTTAATACTTTTTTGAATGATAATAATTTTTCTTATTAAAGAAACATGTTTTGAATATGAAAGATATTTTTTAAAAAAAATATTAGAACATGTAAATAAAATTAAGCATTAAATATAAAAAAGTATAAAAGACTTGAATAGTACACACATGAAATCTTTTGCGAACTTCAAATTAGAATAGTAAACAAACAATAGAAATGGAACTTCAGGATAAAACCAAATGGATTAACATTAACATATGACATAAAAATAATGGGTTTAGAAACCTAGAGACACTGATTGTTGTGTTGATAAACTAAGAGATTGAAACCACTACTAGGTACATCAACTTTAAATCCTAGACTAGGTAACTTAAAAATGAAACCCAGTGTCACACATCCCATAGAATAATATAGTATAGAATTTTAGGTTAGACTACTAGGCACCCTTAATTAGTGCTAAGGAATAAGACATAAAATATTAAGCTTGTAACCCCCTTAGACTATGTAGGTGAACTAGGATAAGTAACACATGATTACTGACAAAGACATCTCAAACTACCTAATAATTAAGGAGATCTACATTAGCCATTGTTACACTGACAATGAAGATCTCTTTTTATCTGATTGGTTATTATTCCAAGGATATCGATGAACATAAGATGATGGAAAGACATGAACATCATGATTAGAAGCTTTATATCCAAAATTTAGTTTAGTCTACATGTTTAGCCTTCTTATCGAGTCTAAATTTATCCTATTGTAGGATCTCAATTTTCATATAAAAATATTTCCAGTCTATCCTACCCCTTCAATTTAGCACTCAAGACTTTCAAATCAAACTCCAAATCAAGCTCCTAAAATTAAGGCCTCTCAACTAAAATTTTCAACTAAAATATAAATCCTTCGAATCAAACCTTCAAACCAACCTGTAAATCTTTCCAACTCTTTTTAAACATCAAATTTTTTTAAACTCCAAATCATTTTCTAACTTAAAAAATTTTCAAACCCGCAGATCCTTACAAACCTTTCAAACTCTTAAACTTCAAAACATTTCAAATTTGGAATCAACCTTCAACGAATTTTAAATAATATCCAATCAATATTTAAATAGAAAACTAACCCTCAATTCAACCCTTAAAACCTTAAACTCAAATCAAATACTTTTAACTCAAATCAAATATTTCAACTAAAATCAAACATTCAACTAAAATCAAACATTTCAACTTAAATCAAACCATTCAACTTAGATCAAATTCAAGAAAATCTTTTCAGCCCCCAAAACTTCTTCATTTGAAAATCTCTTTAAATCTTGAATATTTTATTTGAAGACACTAACCTTGAAATCTTACATAATATAAGCCAATACATTAATTGAGACTTTCCTTAGGAGTTCCTAACTTCCATGAAAAAAATAACTATGAGGGTTTTTCCTTGTTGGGATATCGGGTCCTATAATAAAATAAACTCTGTCTTACACCCAAAAAGCAGAAGAAAATTTTTTAGTAAATGCAGTCTGTTGACCTCACTTTTCGTTGAGGTTTAGTTTTTCCTCTGTAGTGGTCTAAGGTCTAGCCATAGGACTTTCCTGTTGACTATTCCTAGAAGACTAGAAAAGGAACCCTCATCATTAGAAATTCTAAACTTTTTTTTTGTTCAACTTGAAGTTCCACATATTGGTCATAACCTCTAGCACTTAGTAGGTGGGGTCAATATGGGGGAGCTCAAGGTGAGTCCCATAGGATTGCCTGGCCTTAAGGTTGACCATGGGTGTTGGTCTGGAGCTGGTTCATTCACTTGCACTCACTTTCACTCACTTTCACTCATAACCCTAAACTTAAACTTTGTTAACTTCGATCCATTGATCCTTTGGGAGACTCATGTAAATGGTCCCCTATACCCACTAGCCCTAGGCTGGGGTTTAACTAGGACCAATACATAGAGGACCCAAATGGGGATTCCATTGGTCCATGGCTCACATAGAGTGGTTGGCACCTCAATTTTACCAAAATATCCAACTTAACATTTTGCCTCACAAATCTACCCAAATTACTTAAACACCCCAAACCCAAAATTTGGCCAAAATTTTCAATTTCACCCAAAATACCTAAATTTGTTCAAAAATCATTTCAAATCATTTCAAAATACTCAAATTGTCCAAAACCACCCAAAATTGACAAAATTACCAAAATACCCCCAAATTGGCCAAAATTACAAAAATGCCCTTGATGACCCAAACTTTCCCAAAATCTCCAAAATCATCTCAAATGTCTCCAAAACTAATTTGAAACCTCTCATTGAGCCCAATTTGACCTATTTTGACCAAAAGCCCCAAATTACCCTTAAGGGTCCAATTTCCCCAAATTCACCCCAAATGTCCATCAATTTAACCACAATCTCCCCCAATTTCAATTCCAAACTCAAATTCATCACGCCTATGATCATTTCAAACCAAATCCAAACTTAATAGACCCATGCTTTGAGCTCAATTTTAATTTAAACCAAAACCCCCAATTTTAACCATATGACCCAATCTCACCCAATTGAACCCCATAGCCCACTCAATTGCATAAATTTGAATCATAAACTCTTTGAAACATTCCCACACACCAAATTGAACCCTCAAGTGACCTTGATCAAGCTTCAATTTCATCCAATTTTAACCCAAATTCAAAATCCCAAAATTTGCCCCAATTTGGCCATATCTCCAAATGTCACCCAATTGAATGTCCAGACCCCAAAATTGACACACAATTGATATTGAGAACTCTTCAAGATGTTCCCCTAGACCATTTTCAACCATCAATTTGGATTTAACCCAACTCTAGCCCAACCTAAGCCCAAGTATAACCCAACACCCTCAAAATTGACCACATGCCCAAAATCCCTCAAATTGAACCTCCAAATCAATTAAAACATTTCCAAACTTTTCATGACAATCATCTACACCGAATTGATCAATCAATTGGGCTCAATGTCATGGCTAGCCTAACCCAAACCCAACATCAAGCCAATTTGACCCAAATTGAACATCTTCACCAAAATTGACTTAGCCATGCCTAAATGACCAAATTAATGACACCACAATCACCAAGTATACCCTAATGACTAGCCTAAACCCACCTAAACTAGCCAAGGTGTGCTATGGACCAATGGTTCCATAAATTAAGGGATTTCACCCCATTTTTGGGTCTAAGCCAAAATATCTTTGTCATCATGCCATACCATTAAGAGTTAATCATCATTAAGCACCCCCTGGCCTTATTAAGCCAAGAAGTAACTGAACCCCGACTAACCACCACCTACAGCAAGCCCAAAGGTGGCTCCATTGACCAAAACTCAAAATTAAACCCCTCTGAGTTGGCTAAGTCCCATTGGTCACTTGAGCTTTTCTGCACTCCACATCAGCAAGCTTTTGCACCCATCAAACCCCCCTGAGCTCCACCAGGCAACCATGGCTTTAAATTGACCCCTCCACGACTAACGAGGTGTGTGCCAAAATCCTTGGGGAAACTCTGTCAAAATCTCACAAGAGTCTCTCCAAACCATCCTAAGTGTAATCCTCACGCTCTCAGTCATTCATAACCACCATTTAGGGCCAATTTCAACACTGAAATTTGCCTTAAAACCATGATAGAGCTCCCCACACCTACACAGTCCACCAAACTTCAATTAACTATGCACACACCATCCCCACAGTGAGAGAAGTTGATTCCACACAAAAGCCCCCTCTCAAACAGCCTCTAGCACAACTCTAAACCAACAGTTGAAATCGAGCTTGATCAAAATCATAGCTAGACAATTCATCAAAGCCGGAGATTTCATCTGGAGGTTCGTTGGACCCAATCAAAGCTACCACAACCATCCGATTGAGGCCTCCCCTCTCAGGTATTGAGCTCTAACCCTAACCCGAACTTCTTTTGATTCTCCATGTGTAATGGCTTGATTTCATGCTTGATCAACCATATGGATAGACGTATCTTAAGTAGATGAAGGTTTAGAAACAAACCTCATGTCATTTAGTTGAGTCTAGACAAAGATCTTAAGATTTTAGTGTGAACGATTTACGGGTTAGGTCACTTGGGGACGATGACTGAGAGCTGTCTGATCGCGCGTGTATCGGATGGACGGAGGAGATCGAGCCGGATGAACCTTTGGTGCAAAAAGGCGGGCCGCCTGGCAGTTGAGGTGGATGACAGCGTCAAATGGCTGAGCACCGCGTGTGAGCTCAGAGCTGTCATAGGATGAGGTGGCGCCACGTGTTTAAGTACAAAAATATGGATTTTTTGGATTTATTTGAGTGTCTGATCTTCAAAAATCCATATCTTTTTCTAGAAAAATCATAAAAATATAAAAAATACTCTCTTGCTCAGTGAACAGAGGAGAATAACGTGGACCAAAAATAGAAATTATTTTCCAAGTATATGATTTTTAATTAATTAAATACTCTTTGAGGTATTTTAATTCATTATGCTTAAATACTAATCACCATGGCTAGAAATTTTTAGGGTTGATTCCTCATCATAGAGGGTACCTCCTTTGACTTTTCCAAGGTCAGAGAGCACTCTGTGCTTCTAACCCTAATTTTCAAGCCTAAGTAACTATTTTAGCTTTATTTAATCATATAAATTAAAAAAAAACTCCTCAAAAAATTATGGGATCAATTTTGTTAGTTTTCTTGTGGTCAGAGGAGCTTAGGAAAAATATTGTGATTATTTGAATCATTTTGTATATTTCTATGATTAATTAAATGCATATATCTTGTTTTAATTTATGTAAATTAAATATTAATAAAAAATGAAGAAAATCAATTCCACATTGTTCATAAAAATCATTTCAACTCACTGTAAAAATTTCAAATTTATTTAAGTTGATTTGGCCATTAAAATAGATTTTCTAAGTAAAAATAGTATTTTTGAACAAAATATATTATATTAAATTAAATGAGCTTAGAAAAATTATGAAAAATAATTTTTTGAGTTCCTTGTGATCAGGAGAGTTTAATAAAAATAAAATTTATTTTTGTGAAAACATTTTATTTTTAGAGTACATTTTGAATTAAAATAATAAAAATAATAAAAAAGTTTCAAAATTACAAAAAAATAGTTCAAAATGTGTGCAATTGTTCCCTGATCATTTGAGACTCCTTAAAATATTTTTCCTGATTTTTCTAAATTAAAAATAAATTTCTAAAGGACTAAAATGTATTTTCCTTATTTTTCCATTAAAATAATTACAGTAAATTCAAAATAAATCATAAAAATATAAAATTTATGAGGGTTTAATAAAAATTTAAAAGTGATTTTTGAAGATTAAAACAAATTTTTGTATTTAAATAATTATTAAAAATGACCTTTAAATAATTATAATAACTACAATATTATTTAAAAAATCATGAAAGTTTGTATAAGTATCTCTCTGACCTAGGAAAACTTCCAATAATTTTACCATAAATTAAAACTTCATTTTGATTAATTAAATAAATCAACATTGAAAAAACTTATTTTTTGGGTTAAAATAATTATTTTAAATTAAATCAATTTTTTTTAATCCACATTTTCTCTCCCATATTATTTTAATTGATCCATGAATGGGATACTCAAAGAATTTCAAAGCTGTTGAAATTTTGCTTGAAAAATTATAAGATGAATGCCTTAATTAAAATTTAGGATTAACCATTGGTGATTGGAAATTATGATCCTTAATGAATGTATTAGATGATTGAAATGCAATGGGTTAAATGTAGAAACTCACTTACCACCTTTTCACAATATCAACAAAATCATAATTTCCCTAATGATCATAACTTTGAAGTCAATTAAGATCAAATCATTCTTAAGTGATGGACTTATATTGGAAAGATGATAATTCACTTATCTTAAGCTTAAAATTGATGATGATGTGATCTTTCAATAAGAATATATGTCACTTAAACCAAAATTTGAGCCACCACCTTTTTCTCCATTATGATTGTTAAGGGCTTGGTAGTGACCTAGGCTCGATGTCTAAACTCAATTGATTGGATTTAGAAGATAACATGCTTTAAACACTCCAAGCCCATTTGTGATGGGCACCAAATCTTTAATGACTTGAGCTTGCCTTAGGGGCATTCATCCATATAATCTTTAAATTAAAGTAACAAATTGATTAAGTATCATATCCTTGAGATAATTGAATTGTCAAGTTTCACTGGGCAACAGGGTAGCCGCACTCTAACTTCGGATAATTAATGGAACAATATGATAAGTTCAAAAATGAACTCAAAATAATTCAAGAGATCTTCAAAGTAGTTCAGGGTCATACCCCGAGCACTTTGAAATCTTTTGGATATTTTGAAGGATAGATTGAACTTGTCATATGTTGTTCTAGAATCATCCACAAAAGAACTTTGGAGACTCGATAAAATCATACTTTGGGGTTGGATAACTATACCTTCATCTACTCCTGCAATTTAATTTCTTTGCAAAATTATATACATGTCTTATAAGTATTAACCTTTCAGGTGGAGGAACGAGAAGAATCGATAGGTACGCCTTTTAAATTACTGTGTTTACCTTTTTGTACTTCTTGCTTTAAACTTGCATGTTAGACAACAATGTCACCATGCATGAAAACCAAAACTGCTAGGATAGCCACAAAATTAAAACAAAAATTTTAAAAAAATCAAACAAGATAAAATTCACCGCCACAACATTCAAAATATAAGACAACTCAAAATTTAATCACAAAATTCACAGAACAAAAACTGCAACTTAATTAAGATGTCTCTATCGGATGATCGGGAATCCCTTGAAGGAGGTAGTCTACGGTTGCTAACGAGATTTCTCACAGTCTAAATGAAAATATGGAACTCATCAGGTTGAGTTTAATAAATCCATTTGGACTAAGTGAATCCGAATGAAAATAGTGGTACCGAAACAAGGGACCCGTAGGATCCTAACCGGTGTCGTACTAATCAACTTTAATATGCCTCATAATGTTTAAATAATCATAACCTTAGGAACCTTTGATTTGACATCATGACTTGACACACTAGAAAACTTAAACTCACCACGACAAGGAGCTTGGAGCTAGTATTGTGGGCAGTACGACCAACTTCAATAACAAAACATGTTTACACTAGCTAAATCATTCTTTCCTTATAATTAAACAACAAGCCATAGAATTTTGAGATTTTCCGCCTAGTGCGACATAAATCCTCAATTTATCTTTAGGCTATTTTACAACTCTGCTACACAATACAAGACCTAACTCGTTTTAGGACTCCGAGATTGTTGTTCATCATGACCTAAATCCCCACATCTTCAAGGCTATTTGTGTGATCGTTTCACATGAATGTAAGCTCTAATTAATAAAATTGACATGATGAAACATTTAAGTATTTTTCCTCTAAACTGAAGCCAAATCATAGGGTAGCTTAGGAAGTCACCGAGAATCTCCTCCTGATCCATGACATCCCCTAGTCTCTCCTCCTTTGAATTCTACAATATGTGTTTCAAATTTGAGTCATTCCCCTTTTACACCTCTTTGTTCGATCTCGTTGAAAAATCCTAATCCTTTGAATTCCTTGAAAATAATATCCCCTAATTTTTATCGAGAGTTTTCATAGGTGACTTCGGTCATCTAAAATATAATTAACTATAAGGGCTTGCCTTTATATGAAGCTTTTCCGAACCCAACTTAATATAAACCCTATTTAATTTTTTATATTAAATAAGAAAACTTGTCGACTTATAAATAAAATGGTTTTCGCAGACCAAACGGATGTCATATGTTTTTTAGTTTATTTGATCGAGTCTCACCCTCAAGTCTTGTGTTTATCTTTCGGGATAAATACGTGACTTGAGGTGTGGTGTTGTTTCATTTAAAATACGAAAAATATGGGATCAGTTTGATTTCATATTTTCCTAAAATTATATATATATATATATATATATATATATATACATAATTGTATTGTGCCAAATAAGAACAATCTTATTATTTACCCTTTGAGAGTGCATAAAGAGCATTGACTAATTCAGAGTTTGGTTTATAAATCTGTGGTTAGGTTGAGTGGATACTGACTGCCACTCCATACCTCCCACTTCACCCTCGCCTTAGGGCTAATAATCTCACTTTAGTTTTCAAGCAACTGAACCAAATTGGAGATTTTAGTCTGTCATCATAAAACTCGAATTCTATGCCCATCAAAATATATTTTTCTATTTATTTGCACTCAACCCCATTGACTACTTTCTCACCCATGAAATTGAATGTGACTCTTACCTTGTTGTAGAAAGCATAACCCTTTTGGATCTTATGTTTCTCAACAAATTTTAGTATTTTAATTGATCAGATCAAAAAGTAAATGAAGATCAAAGTTCAAATAATCACAATTTATTAACATTTAAAACCTTACATAATAAAATTAATTTTTCATAAAACCATATCTCATTATAGGGAGAAGGATAAATAAGACTACTCAAAATTCATGAGAAAAATACGATAAAACATATATTTTATATATAAAAACAAGTTTACAAAACCAAGAAAGGAAATAACACAACTTATCTAACACTCCTTCTCAAGAAAATTTCTTGAAGTTCCCTTTAAGCGCTTTCTCTCTTTACAATCTCGTTCAATTCTCTCTTAGAAATGTAATGAAAAAGAAATCACTCACCTTCCCTCTCCTCTTATAACTCTAGAAGAAAATTCTCTCTTCTTCCACAACTTTATCTCACGCCCCTCTCACAACCCTTTGACCTCTCCTCCAAAACTCTCGCAAGACTTACTAGACTCCTTCTTTTAATTGGGGCAGCCTTCCTTTAAAAAGAATTTAAAATTCTCTTATTTTTCCCAAAAGACACACCTCTTCACATTAAGAGACAAGTCCCTTCATCCAAAAGGCATATCTCTTCATTCAAGAGCTTTTTCAAAGTGTATAGATGCATTGAATCACTCTATGGGGTGTTTGAATTGATTGGAACCTTCTAGAACCGCTCAAAAATAATCAATAACCACCTTACTCTGTCTTAATTCGTCTCTGGTGCCTCTGGCGCCAGTGTATTGAAGTTCTGCGCTGTTTTTTTGGATTCTGGCACCTCTGGCGCAGCTCTCTATAAGATGGCGCCTCTAGCGCCAGTTTTGGCGACAGAATGCTGAAAAATTTCATTTTGACTCCAAATTTCCTCATCTTTGCTCCCTTTTGCTTTAAATGCCCAAAATCAATATACCTGTAACAAAACATGAAAATACCCATCTTTAAACTGCAATATCATCAAATTTAAGCATAAAATGTATACATAAAATTGCACTTTTTTTTGTATCACCTAGGTATTGAAGAAGCAACCTATTGTTACCTTATCAACTTGTGAAGCTGAATATGTTTCAACTACTTCATACATTTTTCATGCAATTTGGCTAAGGAATTTATTGAAGAATTACAATTTTCGTAAGAAGTGCCCATTGAGATACATATTAATAATAAATCAGTACTTGCATTAACAAAGAATTCCATTTTTGGTAATATAAGCAAGCATATTGATACCCATTATCATTATATAAGAGAATGTGTTGCAAGAAAAGAAGTAAAGATGAAGTATGTGACGTCTCAAGCTCAAACGGCGGATGTATTTACTAAGCCATTGAAGTGGGAAAAGTTTGTGACGTTCTGCAATATTCTTGGAGTTACAAATTAAGTTTTAAGGAAGGGTCTTAAAAAAAAACATGTTTTATTTTAAAAATAACATTATTTTGAATAATTAAACTTGTTGAAAAGTTGATATGGTAAAAAGTCAATGTTATGTGAGATATGTGATACATGTGAGATTAGTTTGGTTGTTGAATGTGTGGTGTATATTACTTCTAAATTTGTATAACTACCCCATAGTTTTATGGGTTATAAATCAAGTCTCAAGGAAAGTTTTGTGAGCTTCTAAATTGAGTTTGTGTGAGTTTGAAGTTTGTACTATGTGATTTTAAGTTAATAAAAATTTTAATTTTACCCTAACAGTTTCCACTAGCTCTATTTTTTTTCTTCATGCAATAGAGAATAGAAGCTCCCACTTTTCTCTTCCTTTCACACACGACGGTGGCATTCCCACTATGCGGATCTAGCTTCCTTTTGATCTCACTTTTGTTTGAGGTTTAGTTTTTCCTCTTTAGTAGCCTAGGGTCTAGCCATAATGCTTTCCTGTTGATTATTCCTAGAAAACTAGAAAAAGAACCCTCACCATTAGAAGCTCTAAACTCCTCTTTGCTCAACTTGAAGTTTCACATATTGGTTCTAACCTCTAGCAATTAATAGGTGGGGTCAGTATAGAGGATCTCAAGGAGAGTCCCCATAGGACTGCTTGACCTTAGGGTTAACCCTGGGTGTTGGTATGGAGCTAGTTCACTCACTTGCACTCACTACCACTTAGATTCACCTGCAGCCCTAAACATAAAATTGTTGACTTTGATCCCTTGATCTTTTGGGAGACTTATGTAGTTGGTCCTCTAGACCCACCAGCCTTAGGCTAGGGTTTAGCTAAGACCAGGACTCGGAGGACCCAAATGGGGATTTCATTGGTCCATAGCTCGTACATAGTGGCTGACAACCCAATTCTACCAAAATATCTGACTTGGTCTTTTGCCCCTAAATCCACCTAAATTACCTAAATGCCATTAAAACCTTAAATTTGGCCAAAATTCTCAAATTCATCCAAAATACCCAATTTTTTTCAAAAATTATTTCAAACCATTTCAAAATATTCAAATTTCCCAAAACCACCCAAAATTGCCAAAATTGCCAAAATACCCTCTTGCTCAGTGAACAGAGGAGAATAATATGGGCTAAAAATAAAAATTATTTTCTTATTCCCTAATCTTTAATGAATTAAATACCCTTTGGAGTATTTTAATTCATTATGATCAAACATTGCTCACCATGACTTGAAATTTTGAGGGTTTATTCCGCATGATAGAGACTATGTCCTCTAATTTTTCCAAGGTCAGAGGGCATCTCTATGCTTCTAGCCCTAATTTTCAAACTAAGGTGAATATTTTGGTTATTTTAATTACATAAATCAAAATATCATTTGTAAAATTATGAGAATAATTTTATCAGGTTTCCTGTGGTCAGAGAAGTCTAGGAAAAATATCATGATGCCTTGAATTATCTTGTACATTTCTATATTTAATTAAATGTAAATATATTGTGTTAATTTTTGTAAATTATATACTTATCCAAAATTGACAAAAATCAATCCCATATTGTTCATAAAGATCATGTTTATCCACTGTAAAAATTTGAAAATTATTTGATTAAGTTCAAGTATTAAAGTTGATTTTTAAGGAACCTTGTATTTTTGTACAAAAAATAATTATATTAAATTAAATACACTTGGGAAATTAGGAAAAGTGGTTTTATGAGTTCCTTGTGATCAGAGGCACTTGGGAAAAATAAAAATTATTTTTTAGAAAATACTCAATCTTTTAGCTTTATTTTGAATTTTAAAATAATTAAAAATAATTAAAAAATCCCAAAAATATCAAAATATTTCAAAATGTGCCTAATTGTTTTTTGATCACTTGGGACTCATTAAAAATATTTTTCTTATTTTTCCTAAGTTAAAAATAAACTTTAAAATGCTTAAAAGTGGATTTTCTTTATTTTCCCATTAAAAATAATTATAATAATTTAATTCAAAAAATTATGAAATTTTGTCTAAGTATTCCTCTGACCTATGGAAACCTCTAATAATTTTATCATAAATAAAAAATTTTATTTTGGAAAGTCAAATAAATTAATTCCTAAAAATCCTATTTTCTGAGTTTAAATAAATATTTAAATTAAACCAAATTTTGAGAAGCCCACATATTCTCCTCTAATATTGTAACTACCTCATGGATATTGCACTTTGATGCTGAAAGTCATTTGGGTTATGTTTAATGAGTTATGAGATGAAGTGCCCCAAGGGCAAAATAGTCATTTTAGACTTTGTGTCTTAATCAAAATTTAGGATTAATCAAGGGAATGTGGGTAATTTTGATCTTAATAAATATGTTTGGATGATTGAAATACAATGGGGTTAAAAGGTAGAAAATCACTCACCACCTTTGCACAACATCAACAAAATCATAACCCTCATAATCTTCATGACTTGGAAATCAATTAAGATCAGACGATTCTTAAGTGATGGGCTTAAGTTGGAAAGATGAAAATTTACTTTTCTAAAGCCCAAAGTTGAGGATGATTTGACTATTTGATAAGAATGCATATCACTTAAATCAAAATTTCCACCTATCATGATTGTTAAGGGATTGATAGTGACCAAGGCTTGATGTCTAAACTCAATTAATCAGATTTAGAAGATGACATGATTGGTGGTTAACATCTTTAAAAACTATAAGCCTGACCTTAATTACAGGCACCACAATCTTAAATGATCGAAACTTGCCTTAGGGGCACTTACTCACATAACTCTTAAATGAAACATTAATTGATTAATTAGGTATCCTATCCTCGGGATAATTAAATTGTCAAGTTTTACTAAACAACGGGGTAGTCACACTTAGACCTCTGATGATTAATGGAATAATGTGATAAGTCCAAAAACGAACTCGGAATATTTCAAGAGATGTTAAAAATGACCCGGGGGCATGTCTCGAGCACTTTGAAATCTATTGAACATTCTAAAGGGCAAGTTGGACTTGACATATTTTGTTCTAAAATTATCTACTAGGATCTTCTGAGATTCAATAAAATCATAACTTGGGGTTTTGTAGCTAAACATTCATCTACTCCTGTAATTTAAATTCATTGCAAAATTATATACATGTCTTGCAAGTACTGACCTTTCAGGTGGTGAAACGAGAAGAATCGATATGTACGCTTTTTAATGTATTTACCTTTTTGTACTTCTTGTCTCGAGCTTGCATGTTAAACAACGATGTCACCTTGCATGAAAAAAAAAACTGCTAAGATAGCCGCAAAACCAAAACCAAAACTAAATTAAAATCAAAAAGATTAAATTCACCGCCACAACATTCAAAATATAAGACAACTCAAAATTTAATCACAAACATCACAAAAATAACAATTGCAACTAAACTAAGATGTCTCTATCAGATGATCGGGAATCCCTCGGAGGAGGTAACCTACGGTTGCTAACAAGATTCCTTAGGGTCTAAATGAAAGTGTGGAACTCATTAAGTTGAGTTTAGTAAATTCATTTGGACTAAGTGAATCCGATAAAAAAATAGTGGTGCCAGAACGAGGGAACCGTAGGATCCTAACCAGTGTCACTCTAATTAACTTTAACATGTCCCATAATATTTAAAGAGCCATAACCATAGGGACATTTGATTTGACATTATAACTTGACACATTAAAAAACTTAAACTCGTTACGACGAGGAGCTTGGAGCTAGCACTGTGGGTAGCACGACCATCTTCAACAACATATATTTCATTAGAATTAAACAACAAGCCACAAGATTTTGAGGTTGTTTGCCTCAGCCTTTACTTTAGGCCTTTGTATAGCTCTGTTGTACAATATAAACCCTAACTCGTTTAGGATTCCGATGTTGTCGTTCTTCACGACCTAAATCCTCACATCTTCCAGGCTATTTGTGTGATTGTTTCACATGAATGTAAGCCCTAACTAATAAAAATAACATGATGAAACATTTAAATATTCCTCTCCAAAACTAAATCCAAACCATATGGTAGCTTGGGAAGTCACCGAGGCTCTCCTCCGGATCTATGACATCCCCTAGTTCTTCCTCCTTTGAATTTCAAAAAAAAAATGTTCCAAATTTGAGTTATTCCCCTTTCACACCTCTTTGTCCTAACTCGTTGAAAAGTCCTATTATTTTGACCTCTATGAAGATAATATTTTATGATTTTTATCAAGAGTTTTTTTAGGTAACTTCGGTTATCTAAGATGTAATTAATTATAGGGGTTTGTCCTTATAGGAAGCTTTTTCGAACCCAACTTATTATAAACCCTATTTAATTCTTCGTATTAAATAAAGGAACTTGTCGGCAAATAAAACAGTTTTCGCAGACCACGGATGTCATATATTTCTTAGTTTATTTGATCGAGTCTCACCCTCAAGTCTTGTGTTTATCTTTCGAGATGGATACATGGCTTGAGGTGTAGTGCTTTTTCATTTAAACTATGAAAAATATGAGATCAGTTCGATTTTATATTTTTTTAAACTTATATATATCTATGTAAATTAAATGTCTTTCCGAAGCGGGCGACGAGATTTCGATTCCGGCGACCGACAGCTTCCAACAGGCAACTCCTTAACTTTTAAGTGCCGACACAGTCTCATAAATCTTAAAGATACTTCTCATATTAATGATTATATCTATTTTAAAGTAATATTTTTACCTCTCAATATAGTATCTTATTCTTCAAACTATACATGCAATCACTTGGATAAAAAAACCTTTCAAAATTTGTAGTGGACACGTCATCAACATCAAAACATAAGAAATTCTTCCACCAAACTTTACAATTTTATATATGAAAACATCTATGCAACCATCCAACTTTAAATCATTACAATAATAATTCATACTTTTTAATAAGTTTGATTATTATTTTTANTATCTATGTAAATTAAATGTCTTTCCGAAGCGGGCGACGAGATTTCGATTCCGGCGACCGACAGCTTCCAACGGGCAACTCCACAACCAAAAATAGTGCTGACACTTCCTTGCCACAAACCCGCCCAACAAACCCCCTCTCCTCTTCACGTCACAAGACCTCGTCAGGGATCCTCCACTGTTCACCCGCTCAATTTCCAAACCCCTCTCCCAACTCTCTTTTGCATGCCACCCGCACTGTCCTCCACACAGAAACCCACAAAACTCGTCCTTTTTTCTTCTCTCGACCTTTGTCCCTTGGCCTCTCACTCCATCGACAAAACCGCTAGAAACGCTATGCCAATCTCCCTTTCGGTTTCATGAGCAGCACTACACCGACTATCCCGCCCCTTCAACCAGAGGACATGTTGGAGACTAAAACATTAACAGAAGTGTGAATTTCATAATATCAAATTTTAGAATGTGAAATACATAAATAATATTACATGTTCAAACCCCTTAATAATATTCAATTCTTAGGGCGCATTTACATTTATAGCACGTATATTTTTATGTATTTGCATGTCTAAACAATTTTTACTTATTTTTAAAAGTAAAATAAACATCTTCATGCATAGGTTTATGACAACAAAAGATTAAAAATGTAAATATAAAAATTCAAATGTTAGATATGTAAATAAATAAGAATTTGATGGTATGTGTGCAAATTTTTCTAATATTTATATCATTATAAAGTATTTATTAAAATAGGATTTATTCCATGGAGTGAGCTAACTTCATTAGCATGTGCAATACCACAATTTGATATTTTAATAATATCGGCTATGTGTTTCCTTTTATTAGAATATTAATTATGTTAAATAAATGAATTTTTATGTTTTCAGGGGCATTTTCATAACCAAATTCTTATGTATTCGAATATCCAACAATTAAATTTTAGTTTTACATTAATACCACCCAAATCTTTCACATCATAAAAAATATCATTAATTTAAGTTTAGAGAAACAAAATACCCATTTTTATACATAGCTAAGGTGGCACACGCCTGCACACATGTGTTTGTGTGTGTGTGTGTGTGTGGCCAGAGACTATTACACTAGTCTTCCGACCAACTTCATGTGCCTAAAGATTCCATTTCGCATATAGGCAGGATCGAACCCGTACCTCAAGTGCCTAACAAACTCCATCAACCAAAGAGACAGTAGGCGACATGGCGACATATACTTATTCACATCTAGATAACACGAGCATAATACCAATCATATAAATCATAACTTAGGCATCTCACCTCAATATTATATAACTCATTTTGTAGTAAGAGATGTATATCTTCATTCATATGTTATGCAAGTCATTCATATGACTAATCACATAAAATTGTGTGATTTCTTTTATATTATTAGTTATGAGTCAAATACAATACCATATTATACGGCATAAGTAAAAAAAAAAAGGTAATGTGAGATGACAAATGAATCATCACTCTCAATTTATTGGTACTCATATCATGTTATATTTATGCTCATATATATCCCATTCTTTTTTGAATTTACACAATTACCTCACATACGTAAATAAGAATTTGTTAACATACTAGTCCAAATAATGTTGAATTCAACAAAAAAATACATAACTATAACCTTATGACTATTAAATTACATTGCATTTGAGGTGTAATTGCATATCTTTTGAAATTCTATATTTAAAATATCTCAATCACAATATATCATATTGATAACTAATGATTGATAAAAAAGGAGTGCTATTACATGCTTGTTATTGAATTCATAAATTACTGAAGCATATTTGAAATTTGGATTTGAAAAGAATAAGTTAATCAATTATAAATATTTTTTTGTGATATTAACAAAAATGAAAAGAAGAAGTCAACCAAAAAAGATTTTTGGGATAATGTTGTGCATAATACTCAAAATTTTGTTATTTATGAAACTAGTAACAATATAATTTTTTTAACTATCGAATCAGTGCATTTGTGTGTCACGATAAAACAATTGAAATTGTAGTTGATGTGTTTAAGAAGTGAAAGGCCGCAGTTGAGAATGAGACATGTTTGAGATTGAAATGTCTCATATCATATAACTGCAGTGAGTATCATAATTAAAGGTTCATGAGTTGTACATCAAAAGAAATAAGATATGAGTACACAACTCCAATGACATCATGACAATATGGTGTGGTTGAGCGTATGAAAAGAACCATCATAGAGGGTGCCAAGAGTAAGAGGTTGTATGCAAGCTTACTAAAACAATTATGGGAAGAAGCAATGAATACTACAGTTCATCTGATAAATTATGGTTTGTCGATACCTTTGAATGAAAGCTTCCCTGAAGAAGCTTGAAGTGATAAAGAGGTAAATCAATCTCAAGTGAGAGTATGTATTTTTTCATCACTTGTTCATATTGATGCATAATTCAAAAGCAAGCTTGATTCAAAATCAGTCAAGTGCACTTTTAATGTGCATGATTCAAATAAATTTGTGTACAATTTTTTAGACTATTAGAATCAGAAATTCATTAGAAGTGAGGATGTTACTTTCAATGAAATAAAAATGTACAAGGGGAGATGCTCAATTTAATGAAGCACGGTATTGAAGTTAGGAGGTTCAACAGAGACACATGACTGATACTAAGAAGCCACTCAATTTGAATACTTACAAGTGAAAGTTTGTCATGTATGATACGATGAAGTCATTGAAACCAAATTAAACATGAAATCTGGCAAAATTAATATATGACAAAAAGACAATGCACAACAAGTGGACATACATATTGAAAAAAAAAGTTAGATTGTAACAATCATTATAAGTCAATGTTTGTTATGAAGACTTTTCAACAAAAAAAATGATTGGATTACTTAGAGATAATGTCTTCTATAGCGAAGATGACAGCTATCACGACTGTGTTTAGCATGGTAGCAGAAGAAAATATATCTAAGTTGATGGATGTGAAGATAGCCTTCATACATTGTGATATGGAAGAGGAACTGTATATGGTGCAAGCGTAATGGTATGAAGTTATGTGGATTGAAGAAGGACTTTTATGTTTGAAGCATGCCCCAAGTCATTAATACATGAGGTTTGTCAAACTTATGTTGGACAGTGGGTAGAAGAAGTGTTAAGCAAACTTGTGTTGCTTCATCATATACTCTGGTAATTGATATACCGTGCTTCTATTATATATGTATGATATGTTGATTTCATGAGCAGAAATGGAGAAGATCATGGACTTGAAGGAGTAATTATTAAGAAAGCTTGAGATGAAGGGCTTGGGTCAAACCAAGAAAATTCTCAATATGAGAGCTAGCAAAGATATGAGTCTCGGTATAATGAAGTTACCTGAAGCAAAATATAATGAGAAGACCTTACACAGGTTCAACATGAGTGAGGCAAAATTAATTTGCACCCCTTTAGGTAGTCACTTCAAATTATCTAAGGAACTATAGCCCAAGTCTGAAGCACAACAAACAAAGATGAAAAAAACTTTGTATGCTTTAGGAGTTGAAATTTTGATTCATGTGATGATGTGTATGAGACTAGATATTTTTACATGCAGGGAGAGTAGTCGGTATATACATGGTTAATCCTAGAAAACATCATTGACAAGCAATGAGGTAAATTCTCATATGCTTAAGAGAAACAATCAACAGGGTACTTTCTTTCAGAGGTGTAAAGATTGATCAACAAGGATATGTAGATTTGGATATAATAGAGGATATCAATGGCAGACAATGTATAACAAGGTATGTGTTCACTTAAGAGAACACAACAATGAGTTGAGTTTCTAGGCTGCAGAAGATTGTTGCATTTTCAACTACATAATATGAAGACATTGCTATCATTGAGGCCAATAAGAAGATGATTTGATTACATACCATCATGACATAATTGGGCAAGAAGCAAGATATAGAAAAGTTTCATAGTGATAGCATGAGTGTTATTCATCTAGCTAATAACACCACTTTTCATGCAAGGATAAAGCACTTATCACTTCATTCATTTTCTCTTAGAAGATGGTTAATTATCTTTGAAGAAGATATGCAGAGTGCAAAATAATACAGATATGTTGATGAAGGTTGTTCAATTAAATAATTAAAGCTACGCTTGGCTTCAATTAGAGTTCAAGAAGGTTGAGATCGGGTTTGAGCCACACTACATTGCGTTATAATAAGTTGGTACAAATTGGATGGTGCAAGTTTGGAGGAAAGCTGATTGCACATTAGTCTCAAAGTAAAAGGTTATTATATGTGGAGTCTAATTGACAATGATTGGAAAAGAGTGCACCCAGGAAACCATCCTAGCGTATGACAACCAAGAACCTAATGCCATGAGGGGCGCCTAAGCTTTCGGAAATTGAGTTGTAGACAACCTGGCGCCCCAGTGAGGCGCTTCAACAAAAGATATGCTCGTTTTCGGTTTCTAAAAACAGAGTGTCGGAAAAAGTCGATGCTCGGGACATGCGATCCAAGACCAAAAATAGGTTGAGCAGTTTATGCATTTAAGTCCTTCATGTAGAATTTGGATCTTTATTGGTCGTGTACGAATGTGGGCAAACAACGTGAAGCGGTGTCTGTGAGTTGTGGGTGGATTTCTACAAATTTTTCTTGTGAGATCGAGAGAGCGTCTGTAAGTTACAAGGTCGTTGAGAGAGTTGAGTGTGGTGTAACATGTGCATTTATCATCATTTCATAGTGAATTTCTTGGTGTGGTGTGGTTATTTTTTTTTTCCTTTCGCAAGTTTTTCCACATGTAATCATTATGTTGTTGCTTATTTGTGCGCTTCTATTTGATTATTTTTTTCGGATATTTTCAGTAATGTCTATGATGCGAATATCACCCAACCAACCGAGGCTCCCAAATGAGGAATGATACGCACTTAATTAGAGGTTCAAGAGACTACTCCTTAAAAGCGAGCTACGACCCCCAAACGAAGAACAATTCAAACTCATCGGTAAGCTTGAGCAACTACTCCCTTAAGGTGAGCTCTAGCCCCAGATGAAGAACAACCTAAACTCGATAAGAGTGATTTTGCACTTCATCATCCCCTGACCAAGTTGTGAGCATAGCAAGCACAAGGTTTTCCATCCATCGAAGATAATTTAAACCTTACTCGACTGTTATTCATTATGAATAGTTTCATGAGTTGCCTTCTAGGAAGGTCAAAACCTTTCGGGAAGCAGCATGCATCATATGTCATATCTCACAAGCGCATATCAAACTTTGCCGATACAAAATGTTGAAAAATCCTAAAATATTCATCCTCTCATTCTTCTTGCAATCACCTGTTAAAGAGAACAGAATTTGTGAACTATGTGTGCATCAACAAATGATCTTCACGAACTATATTGATATTAACATTCATTTTTTAGCATAGAAGGCCCATTTTTCTCACAAAAATGTAGATGTCAAGCTTCGCCTGCTTACCCATATGCCAAGTGCTAGTTGTCAAGTCCTGGCTATTGGGTTGATTTGTCAGTTTGACTTATCGAGTTGACCTGTTGAAATGATGGTTGTTATGTTCTAACTGCTAGGTTGATCCGCCTCTCATTCAACTAGCATTCTACAGGTGCAACCGACCACTGAAGTGTTGGTCATCGTTAAAAATGCGACACACGTTCAGGTTCATTTACAAGTCATTTGACATCTGCTTTATAGTCATTCTTCATCGACACATAGTGGATAAACCTTATATTGTATTAAAATTATTTAAAATTATTTCTCTATAACCTGATAGAGAAGGGAGATGCCATCAGAAGTCATGATAAATAAAGAGTCTCCCGCCTTCTAAAAGGACCCCTCAACTCTTTCTCCTCTCTTCTTATCATCCTTTTTTGAAATCGAAGGTAAGAACTTTCAAACAATACATCTATCATCTTTCACCACCTCCGTCGTAGGTCTCACCTGGGTTGTACAAGCCCACAAACAATGCGAGACCTATTGTCCTAAAATGATTCAACATAACCTATTACTTCTATAGTCTGAAATGAATATCATGATACAAAGGATGCCATAAGATGTTGATGTTATTGGGTCATAAAAGCATAAAATAAAAGATTAAGTGAAGAACAACATCCCTAGTCCATACTTGAATGAATTTTCATAAGTATACATGATCGAGCACAAGTGAATATGGACAGATTGAGAACGATAGCTCATTTCTCATACATCTAACAGACTATGTTCATTAAAAAGTTGGCACAATTTTAAGTTCCAAAATCGAGGGTACATGAAATTGCTCAAGTGATTGTATCAGACAAATAACAATTTAACTGACAAACTTTAAGATGGTCTAAAGACATGCTTACACAACATAACATTCCACCTCCCAATATTTGTGTTCAGATATTATAGATTTTGTTTTGACAGTAGAAATTGCATATAAAAACAGGATTGTAATTAATTATTCAACCCATGAAAAAAAAAGTTGAATTCAAAAGTTATCAGGCCGGACGGTCATAACTCTGTTCATCACCATTGGTCACTCGTCGCCGAATTTTACATTGACATCGTTTTACTTCAAATCAAAGACAACCAAATAAACTAACTGAATTTGTTCGACACCTTACCAAAAAATTCCAAAACATTTCAAATAGGCTACATTCATTTTTCAGCAAACCAAACATCCCATAAG
This sequence comes from Phalaenopsis hybrid cultivar, assembly GCA_002079205.1. Classification (NCBI taxonomy): domain Eukaryota; kingdom Viridiplantae; phylum Streptophyta; class Magnoliopsida; order Asparagales; family Orchidaceae; genus Phalaenopsis; species Phalaenopsis hybrid cultivar. Next base: position 183,135 of record JXCR01146885.1, on the reverse strand, counting down.
GACAAACAACAACCACGTGCGGATAGCCATTTCAATCAAAGAGCCTTAGTTCTGCTCCATTATCATCTGGAACATCTTTCCTTGATCTTCTTCCTGAAGCTCGGTCAAAATCTCATCCTCGACGACATCAACTTCCCTACAAGAATTATGCTCAATGTATTGACCCATCGAGATCATTTTCGACAACCAAGCCTTCCAATCATTGCTGCGGTACTTATCCTCCTCCCATGTTCCTGAAGCCAACAACTTGTACACATAAACCTTTCTCTCTTGACCCGGTCGAAATGCTCGAGCGATCGCTTGCCTCGTCTTCGAATGGTTCCACTCCGAGTCCAACAAAACCACTCGTGATGCGGCCGTCAGGCTAATGCCTTCGGCGCATGCCGATGTCGATGCGATCAAAACCTTGCATTTGTTCTCCACATCGCCATTAAACGTGTCCATGATCTTCGCTCTCAACGACAGCTCTTGATCACCTTGAAGAACCAAGACTTCCTCCCCCTTCCTCCACCCCAAAAAAGTCTCAAAATATCTCACAAGTAAGCTTATGGGAGGAATATTGTGAGAAAAGATGAGAACTTTCTCTCCCTTCATGATAGATTTATGAACAATATCAAACACAAACTTCACCTTGGAACCACTTATTACACTATCCTTATATTTCTCAATTTTCTCTAACTCGCTATTGTTGAAGTAATCTTCAGCATGGGCCATGGTTTTTATCAACCATGGGTGGATAGAACCAACCGTGATGAGCAATTCTAATTCAATGGGGTATCTTCTTGTGAGTTTTAAGCAGCTCTGTAAACGAACTAAGACTTCACGCTGTATATCAGCAGGGAGTAACACTATAGTATAAATAACCAAACCTGGAAGCCTACCAGAGTTGTCATCTTCATAAATATCCATGAAGCCATTGGTGATCTTGTTCAGAGCATCAAAGCCCAGCTTCCTGTCATCTTCCATGTCAGATTCAATCTTCTCACCAATTCTCTGCACAAAAAGCTTTCTTGCCATTCTCTCCTTCCTCTTACTTCTCTTCTCTGATTTCTTATAAGTGTTTAGTTTCTCTCGATCCAATTCGCCGAGAACGTCGTCTACAAAGCTGGGTCTGGCCAAGCAAAGGGTGTTGAAATATTCCTCAAAGTTGTTCTGAAACAGCGTGCCGGAGAGCAGAATCCGTGATTTGGTATTCACCTCCATTAAAATTTTTCTCAGCTTTGAAATAGTGCTTCTGGGATTGTGTCCTTCGTCTAAAATCAAAAGTCCCGGGCTGTTCCGCAACACCTTTGCCATGAATTTTCTGTGCACGTCTTTCGACTCCTTCTGCATCAAGAAGAAAGAAGAATAACTCATCAGAAGTACGCTCGATTCCTTATGCCATTGCTGAAACTTAGACATACAGTCCACCAAATGCCTCATCTTCCTGTTTGGCTTTCTATGTTCCATGGAGGAAACTCTAAATTTCCAATCCAGATTTGCCTTTTGGAAGCTCTGAGCTGGATGTATTATATGTAGGGGAAACTGAACCCCCCATTTCTCGAACTCCTTTCTCCAGACATAAACAGTGATCTTGGGGGCAAGTATCAGTGGCCGGCTCCTCGGAAAAAGCTTCAGATAGCTGATAATGAAGGAGATCAAAAGTAGAGTCTTGCCGGAGCCCGGCGAGTGCGAAATAACACAGCCGCCGGTCTCAGCGGAACGAATATCCATCTCTTTCGGCTTGNACACATTTTTATACATAGCTAAGGTGTAATATAATACCACCCAAATCTTTCACATCATAAAAAATATCATTATTTTAAGTTTAGAAAAATAAAATACCCATTTTTATACATAGCTAAGGTGGCACATACCTGCACACACATGTATATATGTATGTGTGTGTGTGTGTGTGTGTGTGTAGCCAAAGACTATTAGACTAGTCTCCCGACCAACTTCATGTGCCTAAAGATTTCATTCCGCATATAGTCAGGGTCGAACCCATGACCTCAAGTGCCTAACAAACTCCATTATATATATATATATATA
>JXCR01146885.1:152251-178484 GCA_002079205.1 Phalaenopsis hybrid cultivar | reverse complement strand
GGGTACTTTCTTTCAGAGGTGTAAAGATTGATCAACAAGGATATGTAGATTTGGATATAATAGAGGATATCAATGGCAGACAATGTATAACAAGGTATGTGTTCACTTAAGAGAACACAACAATGAGTTGAGTTTCTAGGCTGCAGAAGATTGTTGCATTTTCAACTACATAATATGAAGACATTGCTATCATTGAGGCCAATAAGAAGATGATTTGATTACATACCATCATGACATAATTGGGCAAGAAGCAAGATATAGAAAAGTTTCATAGTGATAGCATGAGTGTTATTCATCTAGCTAATAACACCACTTTTCATGCAAGGATAAAGCACTTATCACTTCATTCATTTTCTCTTAGAAGATGGTTAATTATCTTTGAAGAAGATATGCAGAGTGCAAAATAATACAGATATGTTGATGAAGGTTGTTCAATTAAATAATTAAAGCTACGCTTGGCTTCAATTAGAGTTCAAGAAGGTTGAGATCGGGTTTGAGCCACACTACATTGCGTTATAATAAGTTGGTACAAATTGGATGGTGCAAGTTTGGAGGAAAGCTGATTGCACATTAGTCTCAAAGTAAAAGGTTATTATATGTGGAGTCTAATTGACAATGATTGGAAAAGAGTGCACCCAGGAAACCATCCTAGCGTATGACAACCAAGAACCTAATGCCATGAGGGGCGCCTAAGCTTTCGGAAATTGAGTTGTAGACAACCTGGCGCCCCAGTGAGGCGCTTCAACAAAAGATATGCTCGTTTTCGGTTTCTAAAAACAGAGTGTCGGAAAAAGTCGATGCTCGGGACATGCGATCCAAGACCAAAAATAGGTTGAGCAGTTTATGCATTTAAGTCCTTCATGTAGAATTTGGATCTTTATTGGTCGTGTACGAATGTGGGCAAACAACGTGAAGCGGTGTCTGTGAGTTGTGGGTGGATTTCTACAAATTTTTCTTGTGAGATCGAGAGAGCGTCTGTAAGTTACAAGGTCGTTGAGAGAGTTGAGTGTGGTGTAACATGTGCATTTATCATCATTTCATAGTGAATTTCTTGGTGTGGTGTGGTTATTTTTTTTTTCCTTTCGCAAGTTTTTCCACATGTAATCATTATGTTGTTGCTTATTTGTGCGCTTCTATTTGATTATTTTTTTCGGATATTTTCAGTAATGTCTATGATGCGAATATCACCCAACCAACCGAGGCTCCCAAATGAGGAATGATACGCACTTAATTAGAGGTTCAAGAGACTACTCCTTAAAAGCGAGCTACGACCCCCAAACGAAGAACAATTCAAACTCATCGGTAAGCTTGAGCAACTACTCCCTTAAGGTGAGCTCTAGCCCCAGATGAAGAACAACCTAAACTCGATAAGAGTGATTTTGCACTTCATCATCCCCTGACCAAGTTGTGAGCATAGCAAGCACAAGGTTTTCCATCCATCGAAGATAATTTAAACCTTACTCGACTGTTATTCATTATGAATAGTTTCATGAGTTGCCTTCTAGGAAGGTCAAAACCTTTCGGGAAGCAGCATGCATCATATGTCATATCTCACAAGCGCATATCAAACTTTGCCGATACAAAATGTTGAAAAATCCTAAAATATTCATCCTCTCATTCTTCTTGCAATCACCTGTTAAAGAGAACAGAATTTGTGAACTATGTGTGCATCAACAAATGATCTTCACGAACTATATTGATATTAACATTCATTTTTTAGCATAGAAGGCCCATTTTTCTCACAAAAATGTAGATGTCAAGCTTCGCCTGCTTACCCATATGCCAAGTGCTAGTTGTCAAGTCCTGGCTATTGGGTTGATTTGTCAGTTTGACTTATCGAGTTGACCTGTTGAAATGATGGTTGTTATGTTCTAACTGCTAGGTTGATCCGCCTCTCATTCAACTAGCATTCTACAGGTGCAACCGACCACTGAAGTGTTGGTCATCGTTAAAAATGCGACACACGTTCAGGTTCATTTACAAGTCATTTGACATCTGCTTTATAGTCATTCTTCATCGACACATAGTGGATAAACCTTATATTGTATTAAAATTATTTAAAATTATTTCTCTATAACCTGATAGAGAAGGGAGATGCCATCAGAAGTCATGATAAATAAAGAGTCTCCNATATATATATATATATGCATTATGCATGTAAATATTTGGTGCTTTTATTCACATCTAGTAATACCAATCCTATAAATCATAACTTAGGCATCTCACCTCAATATTATATAACTCATATTGTAGTAAGAGATGTATATCTTCATTCACATGTTATGCAAGTCATTCATATGACTAATCACATAAAATTGTGTGATTTCTTTTACATTATTAGTTATGAGTCAAATACAATATCATATTACAAGACATAAGTAAAAAAAAAAAAGGTCATGTGACATGACAAATGAATCATCACTCTCAATTTATCGATACTCATATCATGTTATATTTATGCTCATATATATCCCATTCATTTTTGAATTTACACAATTACCTAACATACGTAAATAAGACTTTGTTAACATACTAGTCCAAATAAAGTTGAATTCAACAAAAAAAAATACATAACTATAACCATATGACTATTAAATTACATTGCATTTGAGGTGTAATTGCATGTCTTTTGAAATTCTATATTTAAAATATCTCAATCACAATATATCATATTGATAACTAATGATTGATAAAAAAGGAGTGTTTTATAGATTTTTGCAATAAAATAAGAGGTTGTTAGTTCTAATGCTATCCATATAATAAAATTGTATCGATAAAAAACATGATTTATACTATTTTAAAATTAAGGCTGTTTAAATAACACTACAGTTAAAATATCCAAAAGAATCTAATAGAACAAGTTTTTTTTTAAGATTGTGTCTATGACAAGCAAAAGAATGTCAACTTCTCCAAAAATGGGGCAGAAGTGACGCCCAAAAAGTTGGAGTTAGTGCATACTGATGTATGAGGCTCTACCCTTGTTTAGTCTATTGGGGGTTCTCACTACTTTTTTATTTTCATTTATGATGGCATGATAAAGTTATGTGTATATTTCTTAAAAGAAAATCCTGCTGTAGTTGATGTGTTTAAGATGTGAAAGGCTGCAGTTGAGAATGTGACATGTTTGAGATTGAAATGTTTTATATTGGATAATTGCAGTGAGTATCATAATTAAAGGTTCATGAGTTGTATATCAAAAGAAATATGATATGAGTACACAACTCCAATGACATCATGACAATATGGTGTGGTTGAGCGTATGAATAGAACCATCATAGAGGGTGCCAAGAGTAAGAGGTTGTATGCAAGCTTACTAAAACAATTATGGGAAGAAGCAATGAATACTATAATTCATTTGGTAAATTATGGTTTGTCGACANTTCATTCACATGTTATGCAAGTCATTCATATGACTAATCACATAAAATTGTGTGATTTCTTTTATATTATTAATTATGAGTCAAATACAATATCATATTACAAGACATAAGTAAAAAAAAAAAAAGGTAATGTGACATGACAAATGAATCATCACTCTCAATTTATCGATACTCATATCATGTTATATTTATGCTCATATATCTCCCATTCATTTTTGAATTTACACAATTACCTCACATACGTAAATAAGAATTTGTTAACATGCTAGTCCAAATAAAGTTGAATTCAACAAAAAAAAATGCATAACTATAACCTTATGACTATTAAATTACATTGCATTTGAGGTGTAATTGCATGTGTTTTGAAATTATATATTTAAAATATCTCAATCACAATATATCATATTGATAACTAATGATTGATAAAAAAGGAGTGTTATTACATGCTTGTTATTGAATTCATAAATTATTGAAGCATATTAGAAATTGGGATTTGAAAAGAATAAGTTAATCAATTATAAATATTTTTTGTGATATTTAAAAAAAATGAAAAGGAGAAGTCAACCAAAAAATATTTTTTGGATAATGTTGTGCATAATACTCAAAATTTTGTTATTTATGAAACTAGTAACAATATAATTTTTTTAACTATCGAATCAGTGCATTTGTGTCACGATAAAACAATTGAAATTTTGAAAAATATAGTTGAAAAATATATGTCTGGATTTTATTAGGAATTTTGATATTTGACTGAGAATTTGAGAAGTTGATGAAAGATGGTCTAATTTTATAGATTTATGCAATAAAATAAGAGGTTGTTTGTTCTGATGCTATCCATATAATAAAATTGTATTGATAAAAAAACATGATTTATACTATTTTAAAATTAAGGTAGTTTAAATAACACTACAGTTAAAATATCCAAGAGAATCTAATAGAGCAAGTTTTTTTTTTAAGATTGTGTCTATGGCAAGCAAAAGAATGTCAACTTCTCCAAAAATGGGGTAGAAGTGACACCCAAAAAGTTGGAGTTAGTGCATACTGATGTATGAGGTTCTACCCTTGTTTAGTCTATTGGGGGTTCTCACTACTTTTTGATTTTCATTTATGATGGCATGATAAAGTTATGTGTATATTTCTTAAAAGAAAATCACGATGTATTTGATGTGTTTAAGAAGTGAAAGGCCGCAGTTGAGAATGAGACATGTTTTAGATTGAAATGTCTCATATCAGATAATTGCAGTGAGTATCATAATTAAAGGTTCATGAGTTGTATATCAAAAGAAATAAAATATGAGTACACAACTCCAATGACATCATGACAATATGATGTGGTTGAGCGTATGAATAGAACCATCATAGAGGGTGCCAAGAGTAAGAGGTTGTATGCAAGCTTACTAAACACAATTCTGGGATGAAGCAATGAATACTATAGTTCATCTGATAAATTATGGTTTGTCAATGCCTTTGAATGAAGGCTTGCCTGAAGAAGCTTGAAGTGATAAAGAGGTAAATCAATCTCAAGTGAGAGTATGTATTTTTTTATCACTTGTTCATATTGATACATAATTCAAAAGCAAGCTTGATTCAAAATTAGTCAAGTGCACTTTTAATGTGCATGATTCAAATAAATTTGTGTACAATTTTTTAGACTATTAGAATCAGAAATTCATTAGAAGTGAGGATGTTACTTTCAATGAAATAAAAATGTACAAGGGGAGATGCTCAATTTAATGAAGCACGGTATTGAAGTTAGGAGGTTCAACAGAGACAAATGACTGATACTAAAAAGCCACTCAATTTGAAGACTTACAAGTGAAAGATTGTCATGTATGATAGGATGTTGTCATTGAAGCCAAATTAAACATGAAATTTAGCAGAATTAATATATGACAAAAAGACAGTGCACAACAAGTGGACATACATATTAAAAAAAAGTTAGATTGTAACAATCATTATAAGTCAAGGTTTTTTTATGAAAACTTTTCAACAAAAAGAATGATTGGATTACTTAGAGATAATGTCTTCTATAATGAAGATGATAGCTATCACGGCCGTGTTTAACATGGTAGCAGAAGAAAATATATCTATATACAGAGTTGATGGATGTGAAGATAGTCTTCATACATTGTGATATGGAAGAGGAACAGTATATGGTGCAAGCATAATGATATGAAGTTATATGGATAGAATACATGGTCTGTGGATTGAAGAAGAACCTTTATGTTTGAAGCATGCCCAAAGTCATTGGTACAGGAGGTTTGTCAAACTTATGTTGGACAGTGGGGAGAAGAAGTGTCAAGCAAACCTGTGTTGCTTCATCACATACTCTAGTAATTGATATACCANAAAGCATAAAATAAAAGATTAAGTGAAGAACAACATCCCTAGTCCATACTTGAATGAATTTTCATAAGTATACATGATCGAGCACAAGTGAATATGGACAGATTGAGAACGATAGCTCATTTCTCATACATCTAACAGACTATGTTCATTAAAAAGTTGGCACAATTTTAAGTTCCAAAATCGAGGGTACATGAAATTGCTCAAGTGATTGTATCAGACAAATAACAATTTAACTGACAAACTTTAAGATGGTCTAAAGACATGCTTACACAACATAACATTCCACCTCCCAATATTTGTGTTCAGATATTATAGATTTTGTTTTGACAGTAGAAATTGCATATAAAAACAGGATTGTAATTAATTATTCAACCCATGAAAAAAAAAGTTGAATTCAAAAGTTATCAGGCCGGACGGTCATAACTCTGTTCATCACCATTGGTCACTCGTCGCCGAATTTTACATTGACATCGTTTTACTTCAAATCAAAGACAACCAAATAAACTAACTGAATTTGTTCGACACCTTACCAAAAAATTCCAAAACATTTCAAATAGGCTACATTCATTTTTCAGCAAACCAAACATCCCCTAAGGACAAACAACAACCACGTTCGGATAGCCATTTCAATCAAAGAGCCTTAGTTCTGCTCCATTATCATCTGGAACATCTTTCCTTGATCTTCTTCCTGAAGCTCGGTCAAAATCTCATCCTCGACGACATCAACTTCCCTACAAGAATTATGCTCAATGTATTGACCCATCGAGATCATTTTCGACAACCAAGCCTTCCAATCATTGCTGCGGTACTTATCCTCCTCCCATGTTCCTGAAGCCAACAACTTGTACACATAAACCTTTCTCTCTTGACCCGGTCGAAATGCTCGAGCGATCGCTTGCCTCGTCTTCGAATGGTTCCACTCCGAGTCCAACAAAACCACTCGTGATGCGGCCGTCAGGCTAATGCCTTCGGCGCATGCCGATGTCGATGCGATCAAAACCTTGCATTTGTTCTCCACATCGCCATTAAACGTGTCCATGATCTTCGCTCTCAACGACAGCTCTTGATCACCTTGAAGAACCAAGACTTCCTCCCCCTTCCTCCACCCCAAAAAAGTCTCAAAATATCTCACAAGTNATTAGAATCAGAAATTCATTAGAAGTGAGGATGTTACTTTCAATGAAATAAAAATGTACAAGGGGAGATGCTTAATTTAATGAAGCACGGTATTGAAGTTAGGAGGTTCAATAGAGACACATGACTGTACTAAGAAGCCACTCAATTTGAAGACTTACATGTGAAAGCTTATCATGTATGATAGGATGCAGTCATTGAAGCCAAATTAAACATGAAATTTGGCAGAATTAATATATGAAAAAAAGACAGCGCACAACAAGTGGACATACATATTGAAAAAAAAAGTTAGATTGTAACAATCATTATAATTCAAGGTTTGTTATGAAGACTTTTCAACAAAAGGAATGATCGGATTACTTAGAGATATGTCTTCTATAGCAAAGATGACAATTATCACGACTGTGTTTAGCATGGTACCAGAAGAAAATATATCTATATACGGAGTTGATGGATGTGAAGATAGCCTTCATACATTGTGATATGGAAGAGGAACTATATATGGTGCAAGCATAATGGTATGAAGTTATATGGATATAATACATGGTCTGTGGTTTGAAGAAGTGCTTTTATGTTTGAAGCATGCCCCAAGTCATTGGTACAGGAGGTTTGTCAAACTTATGTTGGACAGTGGGTAAAAGAAGTGTCAAGCAAACTTGTGTTGCTTCATCATATACTCTGGTAATTGATATACCGTGCTTCTATTGTATATGGACGATATGTTGATTGCATGAGCAGAAATGGAGAAGATCATGGACTTGAAGGAGTAATTATTAAGAAAGCTTGAGATGAAGGGCTTGGGTCAAACCAAGAAAATTCTCAATATGAGAGCTAGCAAAGATACGAGTGTCGGTATAATGAAGTTACATGAAGCAAATATAATGAGAAGACCTTACATAGGTTCAACATGAGCGAGGCAAAATTAATTTGCACCCCTTTAGGTAGTCACTTCAAATTATCTAAGGAACTATAACCCAAGTCTGAAGTACAGCAAACAAAGATGAAAAAAACTCTGTATGCTTTAGGAGTTGAAATTTTGATTCATGTGATGATGTGTATGAGACTAGATATTTTTACATGCAGGGAGAGTGGTCGGTCTATACATGGTTAATCCAATAAAACATCATTGGCAGACAATGAGGTAAATTCTCATATACTTAAGAGAAACAATCAACAGGGTACTTTCTTTCTGAGGTGTAAAGATTGATCAACAAGGATATGTAGATTTGGATATAATAGAGGATATCAATGGTACAAGATGTATAACAAGGTATGTGTTCACTTTAGGGAACACAACAGTGAGTTGAGTTTCTAGGCTGCAAAAGATTGTTGCACTTTCAACTACATAATCTGAAGACATTGCTATCATTGAGGCTAATAAGAAGATGATTTGACTACATACCATCATGACATAATTGGGCAAGAAGCAAGATATAGAAAAGTTTCATAGTGATAACATGAGTGTTATTCATCTAGCTAATAACACCACTTTTCATGAAAGGATAAAGCACAGCTAAGGTATCACTTCATTCATTCTCTCTTAGAAGATGGTTAATTATCTTTGAAGAAGATATGCAGAGTGCAAAATCATACAGATATGTTGATGAAGGTTGTTAAATTAAATAATTAAAGCTACGCTTGGCTTCAATTAGAGTTCAAGAAGGTTGAGACCAAGTGTGAGCCACACTAAATTGCGTTATAATAAGTTGGTACAAATTGAATGGTGCAAGTTTGGAGGAAAGGTGATCACACATTAATCTCAAAGCGAATGATTATTATATGTGGAGCTTGTTTGACAATGATTGGAAAGGAGTGCACCCAGGAAAGCATCCTAGCATATGACAACCAAGAACCCAATGCCATGAGGGGCGCCTAGGCGTCCAGAAATTGAGTTGTAGACAACCTGGCGCCCCAGTGAGGCGCTTCAACAAAAGGTATGCTCGTTTCCGGTTTATAAAAACTTAACGTCCGAAAACTCGATGCTCGGGACATGCAATCCAAGACCAAAAATAGGTTGAGTAGTTTATGCATTTAAGTCCATGTAGAATTTGGAATATTTTTTGGTCGTGTACGAATGTGGGCAAACAACGTGAAGCGGTGTCTGTGAGTTGTGGGTGGATTTCTACAAATTTCTCTTGTGAGATCGAGAGAGCGTCTGTGAGTTATAAGACCGTTGAGAGAGTTGAGTGTGGTGTAACATGTGCATTTATCATCATTTCACAGTGAATTTCTTGGTGTGGTGTGGTTTTTTTTTTCTTTCGCAGGTTTTTCCACATGTAATCATTATGTTGTTGCTTATTTGTGCTCTTCTATTCGATTATTTTTTTTCGAATATTTTATGTAATGTCTATGATGCAAATATCCCCCAACCAACCAAGGCTCCCAAACGAGGACTGATACGCACTTACTTAGAGGTTCAAGAGACTACTCCCTAAAAGTGAGCTACGACCCCCAAACGAATAACAATTCAAACTCATCGGTAAGCTTGAGCAACTACTCCCTTAAGGTGAGCTCTAGCCCCAGGTGAAGAACAATCTAAACTCGATAAGAGTGATTTTGCACTTCATCATCTCCTGACCAAGTTGTGAGGATAGCAAGCACAAGGTCTTCCATCCATCGAAGATATTTTAAACCTTACTCGATTGTTATTCATTATGAATAGTTTCATGAGTTGCCTTCTAGGAAGGTCAAAACCTTTCGGGAAGCAGTATGCATCATATGCCATGTCTCACAAGTGCATATTAAACTTTGCCGATACAAAATGTTGAAAAATCCTAAAATATTCATCCTCTCATTCTTCTTGCAATCACCTGTTAAAGAGAAAAGAATTTGTGAACTATGTGTATATCAACAAACAATCTTTACGAACTATATTGATATTAGCATTCATTTTTTAGCCTAGCAGACCCATTTTTCTCACAAAAATGTAGATGTCAAGCTTCGCCTACTTACCCATATGCCAAGTGCTAGTTGTCAAGTCCTGGCTATCGGTTTGATTTGTCAGTTTGACTTATCGAGTTGACCTGTTGAAATGATAGTTGTTATGTTCTAACTGCTAGGTTGATCCACCTCTCATTCAACTAGCATTCTACAGGTGCAACCAACCACTGAACTGTTGGTCATCATTAAAAATATGACACGCGTTCAGGTTCATTTACAAGTCATTTGACATCAACATTATTGTCATCCTTCATCGATGCATAGTGGATAAACCTTATATTGTATTAAAATTATTTAAAATTATTTCTCTATAACCTGATAGAGAAGGGAGAAGCCATGATAAATAAAGACTCTCCCGCCTTCTAAAAGGACCCCTCAACTCTTTCTCCTCTCTTCTTATCATCCTTTTTTGAAATCGAAGGTAAGAACTTTCAAACAATACATCTATCATCTTTCACCACCTCCGTCGTAGGTCTCACCTGGGTTGTACAAGCCCACAAACAATGCGAGACCTATTGTCCTAAAATGATTCAACATAACCTATTACTTCTATAGTCTGAAATGAATATCATGATACAAAGGATGCCATAAGATGTTGATGTTATTGGGTCATAAAAGCATAAAATAAAAGATTAAGTGAAGAACAACATCCCTAGTCCATACTTGAATGAATTTTCATAAGTATAGGCACGACATGATCGAGCACAAGTGAATATGGACCGATTGAGAATGATAGCTCATTTCTCATACATCTAACAGACTATGTTCATTAAAAAGTTAGCACAATTTTAAGTTCCAAAATCGAGAGTACATGAAATTGCTCAAGTGATTGTATCACACAGAAATAACAATTTAACTGCCAAACTTTAAGATGGTCTAAAGACATGCTTACACAACATAACATTCCATCTCCCAATATTTGTGTTCAGATATTATAGATTTTGTTTTGACAATAGAAATTGCATATAAAAACAGGATTGTAATTAATTATTCAACCCATGAAAAAAAAAGTTGAATTCAAAAGTTATCAGGCAGGCCGGTCGTAACTCTGTTCATCACCACTGGTCACTCGTCGCCGAATTTTACATTGACATCGTTTTACTTCAAATCAAAGAACCAAATAAACTAACTGAATTTGTTCGACACCTTACCAAAAAACTCCAAAACATTTCAAATACGCTACATTTATTTTTCAGCAAACCAAACATCCCATAAGGACTAACAACAACCACGTGCGGATAGCAATTTCAATCAAAGAGCCTTAGTTCTGCTCCATTATCATCTGGAACATCTTTCCTTGATCTTCTTCCTGAAGCTCGGTCAAAATCTCATCCTCGACGACATCAACTTCCCTACAAGAATTATGCTCAATGTATTGACCCATCGAGATCATTTTCGACAACCAAGCCTTCCAATCATTGCTGCGGTACTTATCCTCCTCCCATGTTCCTGAAGCCAACAACTTGTACACATAAACCTTTCTCTCTTGACCCGGTCGAAATGCTCGAGCGATCGCTTGCCTCGTCTTCGAATGGTTCCACTCCGAGTCCAACAAAACCACTCGTGATGCGGCCGTCAGGCTAATGCCTTCGGCGCATGCCGATGTCGATGCGATCAAAACCTTGCATTTGTTCTCCACATCGCCATTAAACGTGTCCATGATCTTCGCTCTCAACGACAGCTCTTGATCACCTTGAAGAACCAAGACTTCCTCCCCCTTCCTCCACCCCAAAAAAGTCTCAAAATATCTCACAAGTAAGCTTATGGGAGGAATATTGTGAGAAAAGATGAGAACTTTCTCTCCCTTCATGATAGATTTATGAACAATATCAAACACAAACTTCACCTTGGAACCACTTATTACACTATCCTTATATTTCTCAATTTTCTCTAACTCGCTATTGTTGAAGTAATCTTCAGCATGGGCCATGGTTTTTATCAACCATGGGTGGATAGAACCAACCGTGATGAGCAATTCTAATTCAATGGGGTATCTTCTTGTGAGTTTTAAGCAGCTCTGTAAACGAACTAAGACTTCACGCTGTATATCAGCAGGGAGTAACACTATAGTATAAATAACCAAACCTGGAAGCCTACCAGAGTTGTCATCTTCATAAATATCCATGAAGCCATTGGTGATCTTGTTCAGCGCATCAAAGCCCAGCTTCCTGTCATCTTCCATGTCAGATTCAATCTTCTCACCAATTCTCTGCACAAAAAGCTTTCTTGCCATTCTCTCCTTCCTCTTGCTTCTCTTCTCTGATTTCTTGTAAGTGTTTAGTTTCTCTCGATCCAATTCGCCGAGAACGTCATCTACGAAGCTGGGTCTGGCCAAGCAAAGAGTGTTAAAATATTCCTCAAAGTTGTTCTGAAACAGCGTGCCGGAGAGCAGAATCCGGGATTTGGTATTCACCTCCATTAAAATTTTTCTTAGCTTTGAAATAGTGCTTCTGGGATTGTGTCCTTCGTCTAAAATCAAAAGTCCCGGGCTGTTCCGCAACACCTTTGCCATGAATTTTCTGTGCTCGTCTTTCGACTCCTTCTGCATCAAGAAGAAAGAAGAATAACTCATCAGAAGCACGCTGGATTCCTTATGCCATTGCTGAAACTTAGACATACAGTCCACCAAATGCCTCATCTTCCTGTTCGGCTTTCTATGTTCCATGGAGGAAACTCTAAATTTCCAATCCAGATTTGCCTTTTGGAAGCTCTGAGCTGGATGTATTATATGTAGGGGAAACTGAACCCCCCATTTTTCAAACTCCTTTCTCCAGACATAAACGGTGATCTTCGGGGCGACTATCAGTGGTCGGCTCCTCGGAAAAAGTNCTGAGCTGGATGTATTATATGTAGGGGAAACTGAACCCCCCATTTCTCGAACTCCTTTCTCCAGACATAAACGGTGATCTTGGGGGCGACTATCAGTGGCCGGCTCCTCGGAAAGAGCTTCAGATAGCTGATAATGAAGGAGATCAAAAGTAGAGTCTTGCCGGAGCCCGGCGAGTGCGAGATAACACAGCCGCCGGTCTCAGCGGAACAAATATCCATCTCTTTCGGCTTGAGAGATCCAGCAACATTCCTCCATATGAATTCAAAAGCTTTTTTCTGGTGAGTATATAGCTTCAATTTCAGCTCAGGTATCAAAGCCCACACATTGTCTTCTCCACCTAAAGAAGCCATATCAAAGTTTGTGGTAGGATCATCAAAAGAACTTGGATCTAAACTATAGGTGTCCATTATGCTGAATTCCAGTTTGCCACATTGCTCCCTGCTTAAATTCCAGTTTTCGTNTGAATTCCAGTTTGCCACATTGCTCCCTGCTTAAATTCCAGTTTTCGCTCATCACCTGCATGAGATTTTTATATTTATCAATACTCCAGGAATGAAATACACATTGGGGAATTTACATAAATATCACTCAATTTCTATGTATTTACAAACCTAGAGCCTAAACTCTGCCTTTTTTTTCATTTATGCTAATCAAATCTATCATATCACATCAAAAATAAGATTAACTTCTAAAAGTGAAATGAATAGTAATACAAAGGTAAGGCGGTATATATGTAAAAAGTGAAGTTTAAGTTTTAGATAAATACATAGTAATTGAGTGATATGTATCTAAATCTTCCGTAAACACGGGGCATCAATTCCTATATATTTACATATCTGGCACCTAAACTTGGTTTATTTACATTTATACCACCCAAAATCTTTCATATCACGTAGAAAATACTGGCTATTTTAACTTCTAAAATGTGAAATACACATTAGCATACAAAGGTAAGGTGGTAGATGTGTAAAAATTAAGTTTAAGTGTTAGATATGTAAATACATAGGAATTGAGTAGTATATATGTAAATCTTCCATAAATAGGGAGCATTTGCATACATACCACCCAATTCCTATGTATTTACATATCTAACACCTAAACTCTGCTTTTTACATTTATACCAACCAAATCTTTCATGTCACATAGAAGATAAGACTATTTTAACAATTAAAAAATGAAATATGCATTCTCATACAAAGGAGGAAAGGTGATATACATTTAAAAATTAAATTTTAAGTAGGAATTTGGTGATATGTATGTAAATCTTCCATAAACATGGCGCATTTAAATACAAACCACCCAGTTCCTATGAATTTACATATCTAACACCTAAAACTCTCCTTTTTATGTTTATACCACAAAATCTTTCATATCACATAAAAAAAAACACCATTTTAACTTCTAAAAAGTGAAATACACATTCTCATACAAAGATAAGGTGGTTTTATGTAAAAATTGAAGTATAAGAGTTAGATATGGAAATACATAGGAATTGAGCAGCATGTATGTAAATACTCAATAAACATTTAAAGAGAGGAATTTTCCTGCAATTGGGACTCACAAATTGTGGCATAACATCTCTGATTTTAGTGTGAACAAAATTGCACAACTGGCATATTATTCCAATCTGCTCATCTAGCTTGAAATCATGTTTGCATGCTTGATCACCATCTTGACTTGATAAAGGAACTGTCCCATCATCAAAAGTTTCAGAGTCCATCTCCTACCAGACATGATATAACAGGTGTAAAACTACCACAAAATCATCCACTCAACTTGAAAGAAATTAGAGTGCATTTTCAATCCGAATGATCCCACTGAAGTGTAAAAATAGCTCCCCAACTATTTACATGGGGGCATTCTAGCCACAGAGTTTATAAAAATATCAAATTAGTCCCAAGACTATTATAATAGGGGCTGAAATAGTCCTTTGTGGAAACTGTTTCAATCCGTATTAAAAAAATATGGGGACTTAATTTACACATTTATTTGATACTTTATAAATTCTAAGACTAAAATGACCCGATGTAAACATTCATGGGACTAATTCGAAACTTTATTACTCTAGTATTCATACATGGAGCGACAAAATATAATAGAAGCTGGTCAAAATCATACTACCAAACTTTTAATAAAAGAAATTATCAAATAATAAATGTTTGGAAGAGGAAGATTCAAGAAATTATTTCAAATAATATGTAGTCCGAAGGTGAACTGTCTATAAAATATTTTATACCAAAANAAATGTTTGGAAGAGGAAGATTCAAGAAATTATTTCAAATAATATGTAGTCCGAAGGTGAACTGTCTATAAATTTGAAGCACTAAAGTTAATATTTTATACCAAAGNCTTTGTATGCTTTAGGAGTTGAAATTTTGATTCATGTGATGATGTGTATGAGACTAGATATTTTTACATGCAAGGAGAGTGGTCGGTATATACATGGTTAATCCAAGAAAACATCATTGGCAGGCAATGAGGTAAATTCTCATATACTTAAGAGAAACAATCAACAGGGTACTTTCTTTCAGAGGTGTAAAGATTGATCAATAAGGATATGTAGATTTGGATATAATAGAGGATATCAATGGTAAAAGATGTATAACAAGGTATGTGTTCACTTTAGGGAACACAACAGTGAGTTGAGTTTCTAGCTGTAGAAGATTGTTGCACTTCTAACTACATAATCTGAAGACATTGCTATCATTGAGGCTAATAAGAAGATGATTTGACTACATACCATCATGACATAATTGGGCAAGAAGCAAGATATAGAAAAATTTCATAGTGATAGCATCAGTGTTATTCATCTAGCTAATAACACCACTTTTCATGCAAGGATAAAAGCACATTTAACTAAAGTATCACTTCATTCATTCTCTCTTAGAAGATGGTTAATTATCTTTGAAGAAGATATGCAGAGTGCAAAATCATACAAATATGTTGATGAAGGTTGTTCAATTAAATAATTGAAGCTACGCTTGGCTTCAATTAGAGTTCAAGAAGGTTGAGACCGGGTGTGAGCCACACTACATTGCGTTATAATAAGTTGGTAGAAATTGGATGGTGCAAGTTTGGAGGAAAGGTGATTGCACATTAGTCTCAAAGTGAAAGATTATTATATGTGGAGTCTGATTGACAATGATTGGAAAGGAGTGCACCCAGGAAAGCTTCCTAGTGTATGACAACCAAGAACCCAATGCCATGAGGGGCGCCTAGGCGTCCAGAAATTGAGTTGTAGACAACCTGGCGCCCCAGTGAGGCGCTTCAACAAAAGATATGCTCGTTTTCGGCTTCTAAAAACATAGCGTCCGAAAACTCGATGCTCGGGACATACGATCCAAGACCAAAAATAGGTTGAGCAGTTTATGCATTTAAGTCCTTCATGTAGAATTTGGAATCTTTCTTGGTCGTGTACGAATGTGGGCAAACAACGTAAAGCGGTGTCTGTGAGTTGTGGGTGGATTTCTACAAATTTCTCTTGTGAGATCGAGAGAGCGTCTGTGAGTTATAAGACCGTTGAGAGAGTTGAGTGTGGTGTAACATGTGCATTTATCATCATTTCATAGTGAATTTCTTGGTATGATGTGGTTTCTTTTTTTTTTTCCTTTCGCAGGTTTTTCCACATGTAATCATTATGTTGTTGCTTATTTGTGCGCTTCTATTTTATTATTTTTTTCGGATATTTTCCGTAATGTCTATGATGCGAATATCCCCCAACCAACCAAGGCTCCCAAACGAGGAATGATACGCACTTACTTAGAGATTCAAGAGACTACTCCCTAAAAGCGAGCTACGACCCCCAAACGAAGAACAATTCAAACTCATCAGTAAGCTTGAGCAACTACTCCCTTAAGGTGAGCTCTCGCCCCAGGTGAAGAACAATCTAAACTCGATAAGAGTGATTTTGCACTTCATCATCCCCTGACCAAGTTGTGAGCATAGCAAGCACAAGGTTTTCCATCTATCGAAGATAATTTAAACCTTACTCGACTGTTATTCATTATGAATAGTTTCATGAGTTGCCTTCTAGGAAGGTCAAAACCTTTCGGGAAGCAGTATGCATCATATATCATGTCTCACAAGCGCATATTAAACTTTGCCGATACAAAATGTTGAAAAATCCTAAAATATTCATCCTCGCATTCTTCTTGCAATCACCTGTTAAAGAGAAAGTAATTCGTGAACTATGTGTATATCAACAAACGATCTTCACGAACTATATTGATATTATCATTCATTTTTTTTGCCTAGCAGGCCCATTTTTCTCACAAAAATGTAGATGTCAAGCTTCGCCTGCTTACCCATATGCCAAGTGCTAGCTATCAAGTCCTGGCTATCGGGTTGATTTGTCTGTTCGACTTATCGAGTTAACCTGTCGAAATGATAGTTGTTATGTTTTAACTGCTGGGTTGATCCGCCTCTCATTCAACTAGCATTCTACAGGAGCAACCAACCACTGAAGTGTTGGTCATCATTAAAAATGTGACACACGTTCAGGTTCATTTACAAGTCGTTTGACATCTGCATTATTGTCATTCTTCATGGACGCATAGTGGATAAACCTTATATTGTATCAAAATTATTTAAACTTATTTCTCTGTAACCTGATAGAGAAGGGAGATGCCATCAGAAGCCATGACAAATAAAGACTCTCCCACCTTCTAAAAGGACCCCTCAACTTTTTCTCCTCTCTCTTTTTATCGTTCTTTTTTTGGAAATCGAAGGTAAGAACTTTCAAAGCATACATCTATCATCCTTCACCACCTCTGTCACAGGTCTAACGGACTAAGTTCATTAAGAAGTTAGATCAATTTTAAGAAAACAAAATCGAGATTATATGAAATTGCTCAAGTGATTGTATCAGACAGAAATAACAATTTAAGTACCAAACTTTAGGATGGTCTAAAGACATGCTTACAAAACATAACATTCTATCTCCCAATATTTGTGTTCAGATCTTATAGATTTTGTTTTGACAATAGAAATTGCACATAAGAAAAGGATTGTAATTAATTATTCATTCCATGAAAAAAAAAATGAATTAAAAAGTTATAGAATTGGACAGCCGTAATTCGGTTCATCACCACTAGTCAGTCATCGCCGAATTTTAGATTGACATCATTTAAAATCAAAGACAACCAAACTAACTAACTGCATTTGTTCGACACCTTACCAAACAATTCCAAAACATTTCAAATAAGCTACATTCATTTTTCAGCAAACCAAACATCCCCTACGGACAATCAACAACCAAGTGTGGATAGCTATTTTAATCAAAGAGCCTTAGTTCTGCTCCATTATCATCTGGAACATCTTTCCTTGATCTTCTTCCTGAAGCTCGGTCAAAATCTCATCCTCGACGACATCAACTTCCCTACAAGAATTATGCTCAATGTATTGACCCATCGAGATCATTTTCGACAACCAAGCCTTCCAATCATTGCTGCGGTACTTATCCTCCTCCCAAGTTCCTGAAGCCAACAGCTTGTACACATAAACCTTTCTCTCTTGACCCGGCCGGAATGCTCTAGCGATCGCCTGCCTCGTCTTCGAATGATTCCACTCCGAGTCCAACAAAACCACTCGTGATGCGGCCGTCAGGCTAATGCCTTCGGCGCATGCAGATGTCGACGCAATCAAAACCTTGCATTTGTTCTCCACATCGCCATTAAACGTGTCCATGATCTTCGCTCTCAATGACAGCTCTTGATCACCTTGAAGAACCAGGACTTCCTCCCCCTTCCTCCATCCCAAAAAAGTCTCAAAATATCTCACAAGCAAGCTTATGGGAGGAATATTGTGAGAAAAGATGAGAACTTTCTCTCCCTTCATGATAGATTTATGAACAATATCAAACACAAACTTCACCTTGGAACCACTTATTACACTATCCTTATATTTCTCAATTTTCTCTAACTCGCTATTGTTGAAGTAGTCTTCAGCATGGGCCATGGTTTTTATCAACCATGGGTGGATAGAACCGACTGTGATTAGCAGTTCTAATTCAATGGGANTGCATGCTTGATCACCATCTTGACATGATAAAGGAACTTTCCCATCATCAAAAGTTTCAGAGTCCATCTCCTACCAGACATGATATAACAGGTGTAAAACTATCACAAAATCATTCACTCGACTTAAAAAGAAATTAGAGAGTATTTCCAATCCCAAGATTCTCTCTGAAGTGTAAAAATAGTTCCCTAACTATTTACATGGGGGCATTCTAGCCACAGAGTTTATAAACAATATCAAATTAGTCCCAAGACTATTTTAATAGGGGCTGAAATAGTCTTCTGTGGAAACTGCTTCAACCCGTACTAAAAAAATATGGGGACTTAATTTATACATTTATATACTCTAGGACAAAAATGACGTACTTCAGAGAGTTATTTATGAAGTGATTTTGAGATGCCTAAAAAGATAAATATTCAAAAATGAGAAGAGGGTGGGGGGTTAAACTTATGTTGTAGCACAAAAACATAATTTTTGCAGTTTAATAGTATCATCTGAATGTACCACAAAACTTTTTTATATCATCTTGAATCCTAAGAACAAGTAGAGTTATTTGTTTCTCTAGAATACACAACAATCAGAAATTCATTGGCCAAGTCAAGGTTTTTTACATGATTCAGGCTAATTTGCTATAGCTCTAGCATTGAGAAAAGCATTAAAATAGTCCTATGACTTTTTGTGGGGTGTCATTTTAATTCCAGAGTCTATAAATATGCCAATGTAGTCCTCAGACTCAATATATTTGAGCAAAATTAATCCAAATTGAGAGCTATTTCAGCCCCAATTTAAAAAGTAGGGGATTAATTTGATACTTTTATAAACTCTAAGACTAAAATGACCCATGTAAACATTCATGGGACTAATTTGAACTTCATTACTCTAGTATTCATACATGGAGCGACAAAATATAATAGAAGCTGGTAAAAATCATACTACCAAACTTTTAATAGAAGAAATTATCAAATAATAAATGTTTGAAAGAGGAAGATCCTAGAAATTATTTCAAATAATATGTAGTCTGAAGGTGAACTGCTTAAAAATTTGAAGCACTAAAGTTAATATTTTATACCAAAACCTGATTTTCTTTATCTTTAATAAACAAAGTATAATGTTGAGAGCAAGAGAAAGTGGTGCATTGATACCTTATGCAAACGTAAATTACATTCAAGTAGTTTGCAAACAATATTCCAATATGTGAAGTGTCAAAATATTCCCCTAACTATTTATATGGAGTAATTTTACTCCCAGAGTTCATAAATATGCTAAATTAGTCATCAAACTCTTTTAATGGCGGATAAAATAATCCTTATTATGAATTATTTTAACCATTATAAAACGAATTCGAGGACTAAATCAACACTTTTATAAGCTCGGGGACTAAAAAAGCCCCCAACAAAGAACCAAAGAATCATTTTGACACTTTCCTCTCATGTAAAATGTTTAAAATAGGAATCAAGATATAGTTGTATTAGCACATTTATAATATTCTGAAAATTTGAATCAAATCAATAAAAACTATGAGCATATCTAAGTGGTGTGCATACATTTGCAGTACATTTGCTCAAATTTTCCTAGCCATGTTCTTTTGTTTCACATTTTTAGTGCTACTGCCAGCAGAGTTACAAAAATAGTGCTTCTACAATTATTTTGATGGTGCAAAAGATTTAAGGATGTTGAACCCAGAATTGTTCCTAAAGCAAGCCCAAGGTATAGGGGAGAGGAAACAAATGAAGGGAAGAGAGATCAGGGAAAAGTGCTATGGTATTCAGATTTCTTCTATATTGGAAAAAAGATCCAAAAGGTCCTTTATTACATTTAATTTCCTCTTTTTATAATGCTTAGACCTTTCTGAAAAGATGTATTTGTGTTTATCCCACCAAAACCCTAAGGTGTTGGTCCCTCGGATTCTTGTTACCCCTGTCATCATGACTCAAGATCTGGAAGAGAGTCAAACCCTAGTTGATCTATTAAGATGCAAAGGCAAGTCAACCTGTCCTGACCAGCTAGGGGAATAATTTTCGGATTGTGCCGGTGTCTGGCTTCTTGCTCATCCTTGGGTATTCGCCTTTCAGGGTTCGGCGAGTAAAAGCATGTAGTCCGTACTACATGAGAATGAGAGAATTAAATTCTAATAATTAGCTTTGAATTAGAAATAAATGCTCATAATGCAACTACTCCCATGAATTATGGGCTTTTTGGCTCATATAAATAGTGCGATAAGATGTCCCAGAATTCCATTTCATCAGCTCTCAGTCTTCTCTTTTTGGGTCCAATTATTTCATCATTTCCTTTCAATGGAGGATCTTACCTTGTATCAAACCGACAAATCGATTATGGTTCTCCTCCGCGGCTTATTCGACAAGTACAAGTGTGGATGCGGAAATAAATGTGAGCTTGTGAGGAAGCGTCGAAGGGTTGACCCATCACCAAGCCAAGAAAGATCACCTGGGACAACCCCAGGAGGCGTTGTTGTGACCCTGAGTCAACCAACACTATTGTTCCACAGAACCATGTTGCGGCACCAGTGCTGACCAATGTCATCTCTCTCAGAGGCAGAGGCACTGAAGGATGGCCCGAAGACTGGGTGATGACACGTCGGTGCTTGCTATCTCGGATTTGTTTGACTGGCTGAAGGGAATGGTGGTCTTTTCATCATCACCTTTTTTTTGACACATTTTCTTTTGTAGGAATGCTACCCTTGAATTTGAATGAAATTTCTAGCACTAGACTAGGCGAAGAGTGAGTAATAGAAGGGGTTGATCGTACTGAGCATGGTGGGGACATGAAGGTTGAACGTGGCGAAGAGGATGCCCCGAATGACGCATGCAGGGGATGTCGAAAGAAGATTGGGAGCATGTGATAGCGGTAATGATCACCTAATTGACAATTTTTTGGCTCACACGATATATGAGAACACTACTGCGGAGATGGCCAACTATTTGGCTTGATTGTTCGACTTGAAGCAAGAGGTTGCTATGTTGAAGCAGTCAGAGGCCTTCAACCAAAAGATCATGGATCTGAGAGAAAAGTTCATGATGTCTCAAGCTCAAGTTTAATCTAGCTGATTGGGGCAATACAAGTCTGGGAGCGAGTTCATGCTTAGGAGACTCATTCGGCTGGGTTGTGGCAAATTCGTGTGTAAACTTTTTTTTTCTTCTAATTAATGCAAGTATTTATGTTTGGACTATCGTAATAGATTTTTATAATGAATTTGTTGCTTTGATTCTCAAATAGAAATGATTTGATAGTGTTGATTTCGCTCGTGTGCCTGTCATTCGCTACAACCCTATGGAGTTCGTTGAGGTAGACCTATATGCTTCATCGAAGATTGATTTGGAGGAAGTCCGATTACAAGTTGTCAGGAAGGTGAGAGGGTGAACGCTTTCAACGCCAATGAGTTGTTATTTTATAAGGACCAGTTCCAACTCGGCCTCAATCTGCCCCTTTGCGAAGAACCGGTAAGCATCTTCCGATTCTATCAGATCATTCTGTCAAATAAGTGACGTTGAATTCGATTGTGATCATTATGATCGTGGTAATATTCATGCGACAAGTGGACATCCCCCAGTCGATCAAACTTTTCAATGATTTATTCTCTTCGTGCACCTACTCGAAGGGATTTGTTCTCTTTACTTTAGGGACTAAGATTCGTTTCCAAGGTTTGGAGAGCAAAATGAAGGATTGGGAGTGTACTGCTTCATCTAGATGGAAGAGGGTTGGATGATCAGAATGAGCCCCACTTATACACCGGTTTAAACCAAGCTGAAGCCATCCTATAGCCTCCTACAGTAGTGTTGACCTCGCTTTCGGTCGAGGTGCAGTTTTCCCCTCCTTAGTAGCCTAGAATCTAGTCGTAGGACCTTTCTATCAACTACTCCTAGAAAACTAGTGAAGGAGCCCTCCCCGTTAGCAATTATGTACTTTTCTTCGCTCGACTTGACATTTCATATAGTAGTTTCGACCGCTATTGCTTAGCAGGTAAGACTACTCTAAAGGAACTCAAGGAGTATTCCTATAGGATTGTCGGCCTCAGGATTGGTTGTAATCATTGAATTGGCGCCGTCGTCCTCTGCACCGTCCTGTTTGATGAACTCATACCGAAATTTTGATAGGATTTGGACTACAACGCATTTTTGACCCGATCGACGACGAGGTTGCTCGGACGACTTCGGATGACGAAACGGACTGCGCAGATGCGTCCGGAACATCGATTTTACCTAGGGGGACGTTCGTTTCATTGCGGCGGCGCGTCTTGGGGAAAATACATGTTTAAATGTTAATTACAATAATAAATAATATTTTATTATTATTATTATAATTAATAACTTATATTAAAAATCCTTAACCTAAATCTATCTCCTCCCTCCCCGCCTCATTCTCTCGAACTCGTGGGTCTGCCTCAACCCTAGATCTCGTTCGGTTTCGCCNACACCAGTTGAAACCAAGCTGAAGCCATCCTATAGCCTCCTGCAGCAGGCTCACTAAGTCATGGGTGCGAGGCTTAGAATGCCTAAGTACTTAGGGGTTAAGTCGTTCGCAAAATGCTTGCTCCGGACGTTTAAGGTGTCATGACTAAGGACGATTGGGCATTCGTTGATGCCGCTTAGGAAGAAATTGATGGGACCTTGACAAAGGAGCATCATGAAGGGAAACCAGACCTGACTTCATTAGATATGAGTGAATATTTGCATTTGGCCATCCCTTCTACTATAGTTGTTCAAGATGTGGGGACCAATGAGCTAATTCTAAACAAGAGAACGAGATATGTTGAGAGTTATTGAGTAATATTATTTCTCTTGCAAAAATACATGCGGATGATAGAAGAGAGGAGACGATGGGTTAAGGTGATGATAGGGAGTGATAGGGCGACTGACAGGGCAGAATGAAGTCAGTTGATGGAGGGTACTAGTGGTGCTGAGGTTGCTTATTGAATCAAGAGCATCTCAGAGCCTGCCTCTCCCGTCGTAGGTTATCAATTGATGAAAGACCGATGACCAAGCCGTCTCCTCCGGAAGGCAAGGTCCTATGGAAGCATTGGAGTCGATCTGTCTTGAGGCAGAGTGTTAGAGGAAAGACAAGGAGCCACTGGAGGGGGTCCCTCTCGTAAGCGAAGAGGTCAACCGGCCTTAGGAGGCCCCAACCTAAATGGGCTCCCCATAGGAGAGGGGAGTTAGTGAGATGGAGTAGGAGTGGTTGTTACGCCTTGGTGGGTCTATCAAAGGATTGGAACTTCGCAAGTCCTCACATCATTCGGTACTCTTAAAGTATGGGCAGAGCTATCTGCTTTGTTGAGAAATTAGGACGAAGAAAAATAGTAATCGACACAAATTCATAAGAACACTAAAATTTAACGAGATTCAGCAAAGATGCCTACATCATCGAGAGCAGAACGACGACTTTCTTTCAATATTCAGAAAAGGATACATAATACAAAATATGGGATGACATCTAGGATTGCATACAAGTCTATTTATAACCCTAGAAAACCCTAGAGTACAATATGTAATTACTTAAATTACCCATGTACCTCACCCCCAACCCACATAAGGAAACTCCCCTGATTTGGACAGAATTTTCCGCTCTGCTCCGTTCCGCTCCAAAATCTCTCTTTATGGTATATGAGTCATATCTAACAAATCTCCACATTGACGAATATCCAACCCCTTAGGAGAAATACGTCGTGAAATTTTTTTCATACCAGAAGTGGGTTGGGCCACCATGCTTCTCTAGCAACTGCAAACGTTCAACAAGTTCAAGCAATGCAAGAACTTGATGATAGTAACTGACTTGGTCAACATATCAGTTGCATTCTCATCAGTGTGAACCTTCTGCAACAGTATCTCACCATAAGCAATCAATTCTCTGATTTTGTGATACCTGACATCAATGTGCTTGGTACTCGCATGGTACACCTCCTTCTTAGTTAGATAAATAACACTCTGACTGTCATAATGCAACTGAACTCCACCTTATTCAACACCCAGTTCCTTTATTAGCNGGTAAAAACTTTAATTTTAATCCTTGGAAGAGATAATGAAGAGGTAAAATCAAAGACAACTTGCAATAACACATGTCCATACCCTATGGTGCCATTTTTACTGAGCATCATAAGCTTTAACCACAATGTACTTGCCCTAACACATGTCCATACCCTATGGAGCCATTTTTACTGAGCATCATAAGCTTTAACCATGGTCTACCACATGTCCATACCCTATGGTGCCATTTTTACTGATCATCATAAGCCTTAACCATGGTCCAAGCACATGTCTAAACCCTATGGTGCCATTTTCACTAAGCATCATAAGCTTTAACCATGGTTCAACCCTTGGTTAGCTACCTTAACCCAAGCCAAAAGCCCAAAACCGTGAGCCCCCACATGGTTAAAACCCAAGTTAGTAACCTTAACCCAAGCTAAAGCCCAAAACCGTGAGCCCCCACATGGTTAAAACCCAAACTCATGTACCCAAGCTAAAGCCCAAAACCGTGAGCCCCCACATGGTTAAAACCCAAATTCATGCCAAGATAAAACCCAAAACCGTGAGCCCCCACATGGTTAAAACCCAAATTCATGCCAAGAGGCCACCTCTGCTTGACACCTAAGCAGTGGGGCTAAGCTCTCAATTGGCCAGCTAAGCATCTCCATTGCCATTTTCTATAAAATCTACCCCTCACGGCCATGGAGGGGGTGGTAAAAAATTTTTTCACCCAGGCCTTTCTAACTCCCCTAAGAGCTTCCCTGAGGGACCCTTAGCACATCCCAATACATTCCCCCTCTCAATTCCACCACAGAAAGCTAATTTTGAGCTCAAACCCTTGCCCGAAACCAGGACAAAATACAATCTCAACCTACACAGCACCAAACCCCAAATTAATTGGCTCTACACCTTCACAAGAGTGAAAGAAGTCAAAGCCCCATCAAATCCCCCTTCCACAGAGTCTCTACCATAGCTTTCAACCAACACCCAAAATCGGCTGTGGTCGAAATCATACATAGGCCTTACACAAGAGCCAGGGACTCCATCCCTAAGCTCTTTGGAGTATAACGAAGGTGTGAAGAATCTCTGATTGAGGCTACACCTCTCGGAGCAAAGGTATAACCTCCCTTACTCTCCCGAGCCTTCGCGAGCTCTATGTTTACAATGACTTAATTTCATAGCATCTTAATCGTATGGATGTGTTCGTCTCTTTAATACGAGCAATTTAAAAAAATAATCACTAAAATCCATTAAGAAATGAGGGAGATATTAAGGTTTTAGTGTGGACGGTCACGGGATCATTCCTTTGGGGACGATGAACGGATGCCGTTCATTTTTGCGTGTATTGGATGGACGGCGGAGATCAAGCCGGATGGTCATCTGATGCGATACAACGCGACGCGTGGCAGCTGACTCAGAAGGCGGCGTCAAATGGGAGCGCGCCGCGTGGCTTTTCGACGGATCCGAGGATCCAGTCAGCCCGCGTTTTAATAAATAAATAGGGGTATTTAATAAATTCAGAAAATAGCCCCTAAACTTTAAAAATCCATATCTTTGCATAGAAAATTCATAAAAATAAAATAAAAATACCCTCTTGCTCAGTGAAC
>JXCR01146885.1:125229-144771 GCA_002079205.1 Phalaenopsis hybrid cultivar | reverse complement strand
CTTCTAGTTGAGTGGCGGGTTTTATACATCCGGGTGACCGAGTAGCCTTCGACGACCCTAGAGTACTAATATATAGTTGAGCCTAGCCCCGACCCGAGTGCTTGCGGTCCCCCCTTTTTGGACTTTTTCATATGTTTTTCTTGGAATTTTTGGACAAAGCACTCGTGGTCTCTTTTCGGGATTTTCCCGTGTTTTCTACAATTTTAATCGATTTGTCGATTTCCTCACATCTCTCTTGTCGTGAGTCTTTTGTCGATCTTTCTCGAGATTTCTGGACGATGTTTCTTTGTTTTCGTTTATATAAAGCATTTCAACTTGTTTCCTCAAGTTTTGTTGTTTGTACCTGTTGCATCAATTACACCTAAGGAACAACGGATCTCCCAGGTATATAGGTTTGTTTTATGTTTATAGCATGTTATTCTCTTATAATCATTTCCCTGCTGTACCTTTTACTTTTCTTTATACTGCATGTTGTACTGTTTTCTTCACTGTATACTCTACTGCTTGTCCTGTGCAACATATTCTACTGTTATGTTATACACTATACAACTTCAACATGTTATCTATAAAAATATCAGAAAAACTACAACCATAGGGCCGTTGAATTTGACATTATAATCTGACACCCTAGAAAACCTAAACTCGTCACGACAATGAGCTTTGAACTAGCGCGGTGGGCAGCACGATCATCTTCAACAGCAGAACATGTCTTCCCCAACTAAATCATTCATTTCCTAAAAATTAAAACAACAATCCATAGGATTTCAAGGTTGTTCGTCTAACGCAACATAAATTCTCAACTTTTCGTTAAGCATTCGTATAACTCTGTTGTACGATCTAAACCCTAACTCGTTTTAGGATTCTGAGGTTGTCGTTCGTTACGACCTAAATCCTCACATCTTCCAGGCTATTTGTGTGATCGTTTCACACGAATGTAAGCCCTAATTAAATAAAAATTGGCAGGATAAAACACTTAAATATTTCTCCTCAAAACTGAAGCCAAACAATAGGGTAGACTGGAAAGTCACCGAGGTTCTCCTTCGGATCTGTGGCATCTCCTAGTTCTTCCTCCTATGGATTCTACAATAAATGTTCCAAGTTTGAACCATTCCCCTTTTGCACACCTCTTTGTCCGATTTCGTTGAAAAGTTCTATCCTTTTGACCTACTTGAAGATAATCTTTCTTGATTTTTATCGAGAGTATTCTTACGTGACTTTGGCCATTTAAGATGTAATTAACTATAGGGACTTGTCCTTATAAAAAGTTTTTCCGAACCTAGCTTAAAATAAACCTCATTTAATTTTTCATATTAAATAGGGGAATTTGTCGGCAAATAAAACGGTTTCGCAGACCAAACAGACGTCATGTATTTCTTAGTTTATTTGATTAAGCTTCATCCTCAAATCTTGTGTTTATCCCTCGGGATAGATACAGGGTTTGAGGTAAAACGCTCTTTCATTTAAATTATGAAAAATATGGGATCAGTTTGATTTTCATATTTGATTTTAAACTTAAATTTATATGTAAATTAAAACGTCCTTTCAAAGCGGGCGACAGGATTTCGATTCCGGTGACCGACAGCTTCCTACAGGCAACTCCCCCAACTCAACTTTTTATCGCCGACAAGTAGGCTCACTAAGTCATGGGTGCAAAGCTTAGTGTGCCTAAGTACTTAGGGGCTAGGTCGTTGGCAAAATGCTTGCTCCGGATGTTTAAAGTGTCATGACTAAGGAAAAATGGGCGTTCGTTGATGCCACTTAGGAAGAAATTGATGGGACCTTGACAAAGGAGCATCAGGAGGGGAGACCAGACCTGACTTCATTAGATATGAGTGAATATTTGCATTTGGCCATCCCTTCGACTATAGTTCAAAATGTGGGGACCAATGAGCTAATTATAATCAAGAGAACGGGATATGTTGAGCGTTATCGAATAATATTATTTCTCTTCCAGAAATACCTGCAGATGATAGAAGAGGGGAGACGATGGGTGAAGGTGATGATGAGGAGTGATAGGGCGACTGACAGGGCCGAATGGAGTAAGTTGATGGAGGGTACCAGTGGTGCTGAGGTTGCCTATTGAATCAAGAGCATCTCAGAGCCTACCTCTCCCGTCGTAGGTTATCAATTGGTGAAAGACCAGTGACCAAGCCGTCTCCTCAGGAAGGCAAGGGCGATCTCGCGGGCAAGGAGGTCGTTGTGGAGACAATGAAGTCGATTTGTCTTGAGGTAGAGTGTAAGAGGAAAGAGAAGGAGCCACTGGAGGGGGTCCCTCTCGTAAGCGAAGAGGTCAATCGGCCTTAAGAGGCCCCAACTTAAATGGGCTCCCCATAGGAGAGGGGAGTTAGTGAGATTGAGTAGGAGTGGTCATTACGCCTTGGTGGGTCTATCAAAGGATTGGAACTTCGCAAGTCCTCACATCGTTTGGTACTCTTATAGTATGGGAAAAGCTATATGCTCTCTGTCCATGTCTGCCTCCTTCGAAGGAAGGACTTGAATATTTCATCATTGGAAGTCTCCCGCCTTCAGGCGGTCAAATGATAGGCCACCCACACCCTGCTCCCTATGTTCCAACGCCTACTAAAAGGTAGGAGAAAACTAAGGCGAGCATTTAGGAACTCAAGGTATGTATCAATCCCTTATAAAGAAGGTGGCCTTGTTAGATGATGGTGTCGAATTCACCATGTCGTATTCGCTTGAGTAGTTGGAGATGGACATCCTTTTGTGGGAAATATACTGCTAAGGCCTGGAGGAAGACAACAAGCTAATGCTCAAGCGGATGGTGACGATAAAGACACCTGAAGAATTTGTCTAGGATATCTCGTAGAGTTTTGCATAGATAACCACCTTCCAAGCCAGATTCAGTGAAGCGATCCAATATTGACTTGACCACCTCGTGGAGAATAGAGTGGTCTCTTCAGTCTGGACCTCTATGGAACATTTTAGGAAGATAGTAACCAACTCCGAGTTGAATGACGAAGGGGAGAGGGTGTCAGGGAATCGTCGAACGTATGATTAGGTTTCCTTCATGTAAAGACATTTTTTGCCATAAGAAGAATTGAAATATAAATTTTGATCCTTCGTTGATCACTATGAATGAGCGTAGTTTATGTACAATAAATCCTGGAATTAATCATTTAACATATGTGAATGACTTTTTATGTGACAAGAACTTGATAACAAAGCATATGAAAAACTGATTAGATGCCAACTGCATATTTGCTCATCTAGGCGAGTCCTGACACAAATTATTTGTTGATTTATTGGAATGATGTCATGAATAAAACTGCACACGACTCAAGTCTTATACTACCTTATTCCCCTACAGTCTCTCGATTAGATCGTCCCCTTGGATGGGTCGTGCCTTACACCAAACTTATTAAGCAAATTTTATTGCTATTTTCGTGGAGTTAACCGTCTAGACTCACCACTGGGGTGACTCATGTGCTACTCATTGTGGATCTCGTGGCAAATGGGAGAATCCAACTGTCAGGGCTTGAGCTGTGTTTTGAGCGAAAAGGGTAGAAAGATTTTATAATGATCGAGTGTTGTAAGATGAACGACTATATAATGAATTAATCGAACTGAAACAGTGCTTTTGGTTGAATTGTTCTATTCATATGATCATTGATTATAAGTTCATAATGTTGTGGTTGGTAATTTTTTGTGATCAAATGGCCCTTTGAGAGGCACCTTCATTAATATCAATCGTCTGATGTTGACATGTCGGATGGTTGAGTAATAAAGGTTTGTTATAAATGCAACATTTATTTTTTGGTCGACCCCTCTTCACTGCCCCTTATAAATATCGAGGGAGAGATCATTTTCATCCTCCGTTGATAAAAAAACTTAACATAGTTCCACAATTGGTTAGCGCGAGATTTTGGCAGTTTTTTAGTCAGGAGATCTTCGATGAATATGAGATGAGTCAGATCGCTCGGATACACCCTCATTTGTCTTCTAAACTTCTTGTTCGCTAATTTTCAAAATGACAAGCTTCTTGGTTGGTGATTCTGAAGATGGTCATTAGCTCGTCAGACCCTTAAGGAGGATATACCAGAGAGGTACTAGTTGCATGGGCTTTCATGTGGCTTTTTCCTTGTTGATTTATCTCTCTTAGGATCACGGTGTTGATTGGGGTTGGTGATGCCAATTGGATGTTAGATAGATATGGATAATTTCCTTTCCATCAAAACATCTGTTGCACACTACTCTAGCAGTGACATCAACATCCGCTCTCTTCCGATTCACAGTTGTCCAATTTAACAATTTTCACTGCGATCGTATGTTACGCGGGCATCGTCATCATGCTTGAACGAATATAATATGGTTAGCATCACAGTTCATTTGACTGCTTGCCTGTCCAAACTTAGCAGGCACCAAATTCATGTTCATGGTAGTTTGTCGAAGCAGTGGGAACTATCAGAGTACACAATTCCTTCTCTAAGAACAACTCTGCCATTAGCTCGAGGGATCTGTCCTCAAGAGGTCGTCTTCCGACTCAACGGAAGGATGTGAGAAGGTCGCGCCATTCAACAAAAAAGCGATTGCATAACTCAGTCGAGCAACCGAAAAGAATTATCTTTATATAAATATTTTTTTACGACCAGCGAGAGGCCGAATGCTTGTAATGTGACTATGTACTTATGAAATAAAAAAAAAAATTGTACAGTCTCTTTTATTGTTGTTGTGAAGTGTACGTGTGCCTTTGTGAATTTATTATTTCATAATCATCTGGGCGACCTAATAGCTGAGTCCCCTTACATCGAACCGTCCTCTAGAAGTGAGTTCCTCAAGCTAGAGTGCACTATTTTTTATTTCTTGTGAACCGTTGACCATGTCGCTACTGTTAGGGTCGAGCTTCCCTTCAGAAGTAGCGACTTTCTATAACTAAGTTCTCCAAGTCCAAACGAGTGGCTACGAAATTCAGGCGGGGATGAGAGCGATGTCATACAATTAAATTTTTTTATCAATATAGAGGTTAAGGTTAGGTGGTTGAATTTTGTCGGGCATAAAATTTATCGGGTGTACCGTGAGACTGGGTAGTCACAATCATTTAGGTGAGAATTATCCTTCACCTACTTGAGGCCTTTGGCTCTCCTGTAGGTCTAGCTTGAGAGTTAGGAGAGCTCCTAATTTGTTTCCCAGGCTTCCGGCTTCCAACGAAAGTATAATAATCTACCTTTCTAGTATAAGTCACACTCTCATCATTATGAACGACATGACCAAATGAGTATTTTATTATTAATGATAGATATTACAACTCATTCGTTGAGGCAACTAATGAGTGAACAAGTTACATAGCTTTTAGGGATAAAATTTTTTTAAATCATCTCCGCTCCATGTACAAAGTACTTCCTTGTCAGTGAAATTTTGTAGTTTGTAGGCTTCTTGGGCGATTCACTTGCTAACGATGAATGGCCTAGTTCACGCCTGGTCAAGTTTTCCAAAGACTTGGTCATGTGGTGCTAGAGCTACCTTCTTTAGAACCAAGTTTCCTTCTCTGAATCAATTTTCCCTAACATGAGCGTTGTAGTAGCGCGCCATTCTTTTCTGATTTCCTCTCGCTGAGAGCTGACTGGATGCACTCTTCTTCTAATAGGTTGAGAGCAAGCTCGATCTCTTTGTTGTTCATGTCCCGCCATTCATCTAGGCCTTCTTCCCCAAATGTTGAGGTGGCAGCTACACTTTGGTTGTGCAAGTTGTATTCAATCGGTAATACAACCTCCATCTTGTGTGAAAGTAGAAACGGAGTTTGATTACGGTTGAGGGAGTAGTCATGATTGCCCAGATGATGAATGAAAGGAGGTCAAACTATTTGCCTTTCACCCCCTTGACCATTTTCCTTGAGAGATTGAGAATTAGCTTGTTTGTGGCTTCAACTTGTTTGTTGGTTGGTGAATGATGAATAAAGTGAGTATTAGGTTAGTTCCTTGGCCCCCGAATGAAATCATTACTCCTTAGTTGGTGAACGGTGTCTCATTGTCGATTATGATCACCATCGGAAGACCATATCGACAAATCAAATCTGTCTAAATGAATTTGCGGAAAACTTCGACAGTAATACAAGTGAAGGCTTTGGACTCTATCCATTTTAAAAATTGTCAATCGCAACCAATATGGATTTACATTGTCCCTTGGAAGGTGGGAAAGGGCCTAGGAAACCGAGTCCTCAAAACGACAAACAACCAGGGACTTGTGATGGGTTGCAACCAGTGGGAAAGTTTGAGTTGCATGGGGCCAAATTTCTAGCAATATTCACACATCCTTGAGAAATCATCCACAACCTTCTTGGGAGTCAGCCGAAAGTAGCCTTGTCGAAGTATCTGATTGGCTAGCATTCGTACACTATAATGGCTTCCACACTCACCTGACTGTTTTTTTGAGAATATCTATCATCTTATTTTCTCATATGCACCGCCGATACAACGAAGTTGCCAATTAAAGGAACAGCTCACCATCCTAGATGAGGTAATGTGCGACTTTGATTCAGAAGCGTTTACAATCTTTTGTTCCTGATGAGGGTTCTCCAATTTTCAGGAAGTGGGCATATGGATCCATCAAACTCTTCACCTCTTTGATTGCTACCTTCATAGTTTTCGCTTCTTCCATCATCGAACATATAAGCTTTTGTGGGCAATGTACTGGCCAATTGATTGCATTTGAAGAGAAAATATGCTACTTGATTGTCATCCCAGAGAATGTGTTTGATTCTAAAATAATGAATTTTCCCTATTTCTACTTTGGTCTTAGCGAGATATTTTGCCATCATCTCTTCCCTTGCTTCAAATTGACCATTCACTTAATTGACCACTAGTTGCAAGTCCGACCTTACCAAGAGATGTTGCACCCCGATCCTGTACATTTGGCGCAACCTGATAATTAGAGTCTCATACTCAGTCTGGTTGTTGTTTGCTTCAAATTTTACTTTGACGGAATGATAGATATGATGTACGATCAAACTCGTTACTGCGAGTCACAATCTAGTTCCTTTCGATATGATGCTTCATCTACGCACAAGGTTTAGGTTGGGTCCTAGGTTATTGCCTCATCATTCTGATTGCCCCATCTCAGCAAAACCTGCGAGGAAGTTAGCCACTGCCTCCAACTTGATTATTATTTTGGGGGTATGAATAGGTCGAACTCGTTGAGTTCAACTACCCACTTGAGGAATCGTCCGGAATGCTCGAGTTTGGCCAATACTGACTTGAGCGGGGTGATTATTGATCACTCGCACCTAATGCATCTAAAAATATGGGTGAAGTTTCTAAACTAAAACAATTAAAGCAAATATTAATTTTTTCCATAATAGGATACCTGAGCTTTCTCCTCTCAAAACTTGGTTGATTTGGTAGATTGGGAATTTTTGTTCCCGTTCTCCCCGAACTAAGACCAAGTTGATCAAATCGGGTCCGACTCCCACATAGATTGAGAGTTCAACACTTGGTTTTAGGCTTTGAAGCAAAAGATAGTGAGGCCAAAGAATGCTTCAGTCATTGAAAGGCTTGCTCATACTCGTCTGTCCATGTGAATTTTTAGTATTTCTCAGAACTTTAAAGAAGGCTACACATTGATGCCTAAACTTGGAGATGAATCAACTCAAGCATGCGATTCTGCCTATTAATTTTGGTAATTCTTTGGCATTTAGGGGGGGAGTGTTTGGACCTATTTTGGTAATTCTTTGGCATTTAGGGGGGGAGTGTTTGGACCTTCTCTGAGTTGCCTTCCGTGGTTAATAGTACCCTAGAAAATTGCCAATTTCTGCCTCAAATGTGCATTTGAGCAAGCTTAATTTCATGTTTTATTTCTGGAGAGTTTTGAATGTTTCTTTTAACCTACTTATATATTGTTCAAGCGTTTTACTTTTAACCAGCACATTATCAAGAAAAACTTTAATATTTTGCCCTCTTTGATTCATAAAAACTACATCCAAAATTTTCTGATAAGTGGCGCCTATATTTTAAAGCCCGATGACCATTACATTATAGTAAAAGACTCTCTACTAACGAACATGGTTTTTTAGCGTCAACTGAATGAATCTTCATTTGATGACATTCAGAGAGAGCTCATGACTGAGTGGTTGGTCGCCGCATCTATGAGTGCGTCGATTTGCGACATGGGTAGTTGTCTTTTGGGGAGGTTTCATTGAGTCTAGTGAATTTGACACACATTTGCTACTCATTGTTCACCTTCCAGACCACCACCACATTCGCCACCCAGTCCGAGAATTGGACCTACTTGACCAACCTCCGACAGATTTTGCACTTCTTCCTTGATCAGTTCCACCAGTGTGAGGGCCTATGATATTATTTTTTGTTTTGGTAGGTCGAACCGGGGGGTTGAGATTGAGGCGACGACATGCTACGTCGGCGAAGGCTCCCAACATTTTTTTGACCGTCCAGACAAACATTACAATACTCGCAGAGTGTCTGGATGAGCTCTTCCTCGTGATCTACATCAAAAGTCACGCTTAATAAAAAATATACCAGTCCCACCAATCACAATTGGGATTTCTTCAATAGCCTCGCTAGTTTCCAGGCTACATCTTTGTTGGGCGTCCATTTTGAATGGTTTCCGATGCACGCTTCTGATAGCTCGTAGGCAACAAACGTGTGATTGCTCCAGAACTCTCCTAATGGTGATAATCTCTCTGTTGCCATGGAATTTTACTGCCACATGATAAGTAAAGATAAATGCCTTGAAATTGTTGAGCAGTACACGGCCGAAGATGACGTTGTAGGTTGTTGGTGAATAGATCAACATGAAGTTGGTCGTGACATTAAATTGCTTATTACCATCCCCCATGATAGGCAGGGCAATGACTCTCAATGCATCATTCCTTTCTCTAGAGAATTTGTACAAGAGCTCGGATGTGGTCTTCAAATGCTCGGCTCCTAGATTTATCTTGTAGAAGATGGATATGAACAAAATGTTCATCGAGCTCCCTGAATCAACAAGAGTGTTGTTAACCTGAAAATTTTTCGATGAGGGCAATGACGACGATAGTGTTGTTGTAAGGATTACCCTTGGCGGGCAAGTCTTCTTCTCTAAATGTAATGGGGGGGATGACGTACGACCCGCCACTAGGACGAGGCAGCCATACACAACTTGCCTAAGCAAAGCCACTTCAGACTCGCCAACCTGGAGGTTTCAATCCCATCCCCTCTAAGGATGTTCGAGACAACTTCTGCGATGTGTATGGTATGAGCTTGAGCCCGCTCATTGCGGCCTTCTTCTGTCAGAGCTTTTCTTTGTTGTTGAGTGATAGCTCCAGGCACAATGAATTCCTTTCAATTTTTGGCTCTGATTAGCTCTTCGATCATAGTTCGAAGGTGTCAACACTTCTATATCGTGCCCAAGATCCCTATGGTAAGCGCAAACCTTTTTGGGGTCATGGGTGTATCCTCTAACTTTCATTGAAGCGGGCTTCCAGAAGAAATCCTTATGTTGGATGGCCTCCATTACTTCTACCACCGAAACCCTCAGTGGGGTTAGTTGAAAGATTTCATGAGTCAGATCATGTGGCCTCTCGAGATAGCATTCCACTCGCTACACTTGATTTTGTGCCCATCTCGTGTTCGGGCATGTTGTCCCCTCTGGCATGCACGCCCTCAAGTAAGGGCGAGGATGGTTGTCCTTGTGTCAAGATTGCATTGGTGGCCACGGATGGAGACTCGGACCTCGGTTACTATTCGCCCATGCGGAAGCTCCTCTTCAATGAATGTTGTTGCGGTCGCTCAATCCTTCAAGATCGAGAGCGAGTTATACTCTTTTGTCGATATGTGATTGTTGACAACTTCCAACAACTCTGCTAGTGTCTTTGGGGGTTGCAGTCCCCACGCGTAACAGAAGGTACATTCTCTCATTCCCTGAGCAAGGGCTCCTTGGGGATCCATGGGCTCCAGGTCCCACATCTCTAGCATCTCTTTCTAGAATCGAGTCATGAAGGTGCGCAGGAACACAACTATAATAGCGTTTGGGAGTTTTTTTAAAATCTTTGTGCACTCGCGAACTGCACTATTAACATTCTATTGAATTCAATAAAGAAGGTAATTGCTCCTAGTGAAAGACTATTGAACTACCGAAGGGTGGATTCCTTCTAGATCATAACGAAGAGTCGACTATTCAGCGTGACGTTTACCGTAGGAGACATATTGTCCATTCGAAAGAAGCTTATGAGATTTTGAAGCATTTGGGCTCCTCAACTTCGGAAATGCATGGAGAAAGCATTCTCTGGGGATTAGGTCGCGGGTTATTGTTATGTCCTTGACTGTCGCGGACTAGGGATGTTGATCCGGGGTTGTCGGTGTAAGAAGTGTTATTGTTCACAATTGGAGTCAGTGATAGGGCTCTCCAAGCATTGGCGCTAGATCTTCTCAGGTGTGCAGGGGCAGCCTGTTCGGATGGTGGAACCATCCCTTGCGCCAGTGTTTCTCTGAGCATTTCCATCATCTGCTCCTTGAGCACTTGGATTTGTTGAGCCACAAAATCTCTGGTGCATTCCATGTTGTATGTGATTTCACGATCAATTTCTTCTAATTGCTTCGCTCATCTTCTTATTTGCAGCATAATTCATACTTACCACACCCTTTTAGGGTGCCTGACTACTTGCTCATCCCTAGGTATTCGCCTTTGGGGGTTCAACCATCAATCACCCAGTTCCGATCACTCAGCCTTGCGAGCTCAGCCTCAGTGTATTGGGTTTGGGCACTCGGTCTTAGTCATTCGACCAGTAGTTGAGTCTAGTGACTCAATTTTTTATTTTCACTCACCCGAAAGGATTTCTGTTCACTTATATGTTCTGAACCGTTTTATTCTTGATGATCTGGACCATCTAATGCATGATGACCCAAACATCTACTTTTTGGGAATACAAAGGAAAAAATAGTGATTAAATTATTTTGAAAACTGAAATTCAATAAATTTCACTACAAATGTGCGTCACAATGTCTAAAGGTATGATTTTAGTTGCGCTAAAGAAAAAGGAAGAACACCATGCCTGCTGTTCAAGAAGTGCGAGTACAGTTAACGTATTCTCCATTTCTTTCCAGAGGTCTTCATTCTCATCAATTTCGAATGGATCCTTAGAAGCTGGAGACCATTTGAAGTCTTCTTCTTCTTCCTCTACAAATGTTTTCTCTGGTTGAGAGCCTGCCTCGACTTCAGTTTCGATTTCATCCTCTATAGTTCCCATGCATTGCTTTATCAGCAGCTCACACTCTGCCGCACTGAGAAGGAGCTTCTTCCTGTAAGAATATCTCTTCTTATAAAGCGGATTACCGTTTCTCAATGGAGTTCTCCGATCACTTTTTCTCGGCCTGCCCCTGGGCCTCTGTGCCGGTTTTTCTGAACAATCCTGCGTTAGCCTATCCGGCGAATCACCAAGCTGAATCTCACCAATCTCATCACCCATTGTAAGTAGAAGCTGAGGTTCCCCTTCTTTTACTTTCCAATCGAACGTTTTCTTCCTATCTGAAACTGGTGAGAATTCATAATCCTCATCAGAGCTTCTTTCCACTGGACAAATCTCCCAATTATCCACTAACTGTTGTTCCACTTCAACTGAATCAGACTTTTCATCAGGACTTTGATCCAATATCTCTACAATCTGCCCCGAATTCCTCGCCGTGCGATCAAAATCCGGAGAGTAGAAGCTCGTAAAACGTCTTGGCTTAACCTTTTGGCGCTTCGATCGTCTCAGACTCATGCAATCATACAANCCTTGGAAGTTGGAGACCATTTGAAGTCTTCTTCTTCTTCCTCTACAAATGTTTTCTTTGGTTGAGAGCCTGTCTCAACTTCGGTTTCGATTTCATCCTCTATAGTTCCCATGCATTGCTTTATCAGNCCTTGGAAGTTGGAGACCATTTGAAGTCTTCTTCTTCTTCCTCTACAAATGTTTTCTTTGGTTGAGAGCCTGCCTCAACTTCGGTTTCGATTTCATCCTCTATAGTTCCCATGCATTGCTTTATCAACAGCTCACACTCTGCAGCACTGAGAAGGAGCTTCTTCCTGTAAGAATACCTCTTCTTATAAAGTGGATTACCGTTTCTCAATGGAGTTCTCCGATCACATTTTCTCGGCCTTCCCCTGAGCCTCTGTGCCGGTTTTTCTAAAATATTCTGCGTTAGCCTATCCGGCGAATCACCAGNCCGTTTCTCAATGGAGTTCTCCGATCACATTTTCTCGGCCTTCCCCTGAGCCTCTGTGCCGGTTTTTCTAAATTATCCTGCGTTAGCCTATCCGGCGAATCACCAGGTTGAATCTCACCAATCTCATCACCCATTGTAAGTAGAAGCTGAGGTTCCCCTTCTTTTACTTTCCAATCAAACGTCTTCTTCCTATCTGAAACTGGTGAGAATTCATAATCCTCATCAGAGCTTCTTTCCGCTGGACAAATCTCCCAATTATCCACTAACTGTTGTTCCACTTCAACTGAATCAGACTTTTCATCAGGACTTTGATCCAATATCTCTACAATCTGCCCTGAATTCCTCGCCATGCGATCGAAATCCGGAGAGTAGAAGCTCGTAAAACGTCTCGGCTTAACCTTCTGGCGCTTCGATCGTCTCAGACTCATGCAATCATACAGAACCTCTACATCAGACTCACTATCCACCTCCATCTCTCCGTTACAATCTGGTTCGACAAACACCTTCAATGCTGCTTCTGCTGCCGTCTCTTTCACAAGAAACAGGTCGACACTTCTTACCACCGGCCTCAAAGTTTCGTTAAATCCATGGAAGCACATGATCTTCATGCCCGTCACAGGATTTCTGTTCAGGATTTGGTAAACGATATTTCTCTGTAATACTTTCNAAGAAACGGGTCGACACTTCTTACCACCGGCCTCAAAGTTTCGTTAAATCCATGGAAGCACATGATCTTCATACCCGTCACAGGATTTCTGTTCAGGATTTGGTAAACGATATTTCTCTGTAATACTTTTACATCAAAACTGATTCCCTTTTGTATGGAAAGCACAACCAGCCATGAAATTTCAGAAGAAAAAATTCCGCCAATTAGTTTACTTCTGGCTGAGGAAATGCAGTCCTCGGTGAAGCTCCAGCGATCGAATTCGTGTTCTTGAGGTTCGTCTTCAAGCTTTTGAAGAATTGCGATTCTGTCAATGGTGACCATTTCAGCTCTCTCGAACAATACGTTCTTTCCAGTGCCATTAAAAGCTCTTTCCNAGAAGAAAAAATTCCGCCAATTAGTTTACTTCTGGCTGAGGAAATGCAGTCCTCGGTGAAGCTCCAGCGATCAAATTCGTGCTCTTGAGGTTCGTCTTCAAGCTTTTGAAGAATTGCAATTCTG
Source organism: Phalaenopsis hybrid cultivar (assembly GCA_002079205.1). Taxonomy (NCBI): domain Eukaryota; kingdom Viridiplantae; phylum Streptophyta; class Magnoliopsida; order Asparagales; family Orchidaceae; genus Phalaenopsis; species Phalaenopsis hybrid cultivar. The sequence continues at coordinate 131,454 of JXCR01146885.1, read as the reverse complement.
TCAATGGTGACCATTTCAGCTCTTTCGAACAATATGTTCTTTCCAGTGCCATTAAAATCTCTTTCTCTNGGCGGAACAAGCCTCTTTTTTTTTTTTTGGTGGGTGGGGCGGGGCAGAGACTGCCCTCATAGATCCAACATGGATGGCCAAAGTGAGATTTCAGGAGGGTCAAAATTGATATTACAGGATGGCCAAAAGACTAAATTGTCTTCCCATATAAATAAAAATTTGAATTTGAGATTGTGTTGATGGAGATCACATCACGCCATCATCCACACATCCTACATTCAGACATAATATTTTCTCAAAAGTTAGAGGATAATTGCTTTGTAACTAATGAGCTAGAATAGTGCTTGCAATTGCTAATAATGAAAGTGAATGTTCAAAATGTGCACGCAATTCTTATGCATTTACATATTATATATATAGCGCTTTGACATTTCAAATATATGAATGAAAAAAGTATAATTTATTTTTAAAAAGTGGTAATAGTGTTATATTTGACATGATAATAAAATTTTAAGTGTTATGTGTGTAAATATAAAAGTTAGGCCTAAGATATGTAAATACATAAGAATTTCGTGCTATTTATGTAAATGCCTCCAAGAGAAATTCTATATATAAACTATTTGGGAGGGGTCATTTCAATTTAAATCACTTTCAACGACATGATCATTTTTACTCTTAAATTTAAGAGTTTAGGAACTACATCAACCCATTATATAGTTTAAGATTGTGTTTAGGACAACAGTATGGTGTTGGACCGCACTTTCAAGCGATTGCCAAAATTTTGCTATGCTTGTTTTTCAAAAAATTATGGTGAGAAGTTGTATTTTCAACCTGACCTAACTAAGTATGATGGTTACAAGAAAAATGCGGTTTGACTTTTTCAAAACTAAAAAAATTTATAATGGCCACCGTAGTTTTTTGAACAACAGCTTTTTCTACAGCAGCTTCACAACTTTTTCTATAAGTAACTGCATCTACCCCAAACATACCCTAAGACTAAATGACACCTTACAAACAATATGAAGTCATTTTAGTTCTTTTTTCTGTGCAAAACAAAAATTTCCTTTGCAATAAGATAAAGAAAGATTTACGTACATAGCACTCAATTCATAAGTATTGACATATCTAACGCCTAAACATCAACTTTGACATACATCCCTGCTTGCCTGTGCATGAAAATGTGTATTTAACTTCTTAAATGTTAAAATGATGGTATTGTGATGCAATATGAATGATCTACATGGTATAAATGTTAAAAAAAATAAAGCATAAGTGTTAGACATGTAAATTCATAGGAAATGAATGTTATGTATGTAAATGTCCCTAACTAACATAACATAGATAAAGATTGTTTTCATGCATACATTTATGATGAAAAGTAACATGAACCAATCAATGGTATAATCTATTTGGGGGTGTTTGGCTGCAAATAAGATTTAAGTTTAATAGAATTTAATAAATTTGGTAAATTTGGATTTATCAAATCCAATTATTGTTAAACCCGAAATAATGTTGGCTTCAATTAAGATTAAATATAATTAAACCCATTCAATGTGTTTGACATAATTAATAGTTGGATTTCATAAATCAAGATTTACGTCACAAAATAAATGGAACCAGAAAATATTGGATTTAACACGGCGTCGGATTTATCGAACCTAGAAATGACGTTTGGCAAGATTTATTTAAAACCATTATGTAAGTCCTATTAAAAGTAGCATAGCAAACACTCTCTTAATTTACAATTTATATGGGTGGCGTGGAATTGTGATCACTTACATTCGGTTGTGGTTGTTCATCCAAACCACCCGAGATAGGACGAGTTGAGAGTACACAAACATCGACGCCAACTTTAAGAAGGTGTGAACAATCATGAGAATTTGATTTTCTTGATCGTAGACGAATATTGTCGGCACATATTTCGTTCTCTACCTTCGAACTCCAGTGCTCGAACATTATATAGGTTTTCCCCCATTTAATTCTCAAAATATCTACTGCATGCCATGATCCATCGTAAAAAGCCTCAAATGCTGCAATTTTCATAATAATATCAGATTTCATATGTAGCTTATCTATATTGAAGATCTTATATAAAGAAGAAGGAAGGTTTAGATGCATACAAGTCAATTTATATGTATTTTCAAATCTAACGTCTATGTTTCAATTTTTACGTGCATACCTCTTATGCGCGAAAATGTGTATTTCACTTTTGGCATTTATATACATACCACTTGATTCCAATGCATCTACATATCCAACGCCTAAATATTTTTTTTACATTTATCTTCCATAAGTCTTTCATATCACATTTCTAAAATACTCTTCTGACTATTTACTCGATGTGTCATTTTAGTCCAAAAATATATACAAATGTCAAATTAACCATCATACTTTTTTAATATGGATTAGAATAGTCCTCGGAGAGAACTATTTTAGTCATTAAAACAGTCTGAGGACTAAACTGACACTTTATAGACTCTAGGACTAAAATGACCCTCGACAAATAATCAGGGGACCATTTTGACATCTTTCTCTAAAAGATACCGTCATTTGTGTGACACTCCTTTTCATACATAAATAAGATGATTTGTATGTAAAAAATTAAAGTTTAGGTATAAAGTAATTGAGTGGTACGCATATAAATCCTCCAAAGTTAAAATAATGGTATTTTTATGTGATATAAATGATTTGAGTGGTAAAAGTAAAGTTTGTGTTATATATTTAAATGAATAGGAATTGGGTGGTATGTATGTAAATGCCCCAAAGAAAAAATAAGAGTGAATATGGATGTTTAGCATGCCATGTACATTAGAAAGCACCTATTCCAAAACCATTCAAGTTCTTAATATAAACTTGAACTGTATGATAAGAAAATCATCAAAATTCCAAAGGAATTCAAACATATAGAATTTTTGGGGCATTTACATACGTACCACCCAATTCCTATATATTTACATATCTAACACCTACTCTTCACATTTTTATATCTATACAACACAAATCTTTCATATCACATCAAAAATATGACCATGTTAACTTCTAAAAAGTGATATACACATTTTCATGCATAGGCAGAGTGCCATGTATGTAAGAAATTGAATTTTAGGTGTTAGATATTTAAATACATACGAATTGAGTGAAATGTATGTAAATCTTCCATTTTGTTCGCAACAACATATAATAAATCTGATTAATTTCTTACGTATTGAACTTATCGGATGTTTTTTGCCTATTTCTTGCATCTCCTTCAACATTGAAAGCCGAGTCTACTCCTCGACGACCAGCATTTTCTTCATAAGCCAAACGCCTGTCAAATGACGAATCAACTTTCAACAACTAAAGTACAAAAATATAAATATGAATTTATAAAAATTTAATATGCCAAACCTGCTTGTGATTCCAATACACAAATGAACACTTTTTTCCTTAATTGAATTCGCAGACCGATTTGTTACATGAAATCCTGGGATTGGAAGTCAAAGACCAATGATAAGCAAACATATATGACAAACGAAGTGATAGCAAGTAAAAGAGATTTACATACATATTGCCCAAATCCTATATTTACATATCTAACACCTAAACACTATTTTTTACATTTATATCACCCAAACCCTTCATATTAATTACATTAAAAATGCCACTATTTTAACTTTTAAAAAATGAAATACACCCTTCATGCATAATTAAGGCGACATATATGTAAAAATTAAGGAACATTTACATACAAACCACACAATGCTCATGGATTTACATATCTACACATAAAGTTTGATATATACATTCATAACACCTTGGTACTACAAACCTATGCATAAAAAGATGCACTTCACTTTTAAGAAGTTAATAAAGAGATATTTTTGAGGTGATGTTAAAGATTTGAGTGTTATGAATGTAAATCTTAAAACTTATGGTTTTATATACTAATCACGAAAAAAATTGAATATAACATTTTAACCACACTCAAACTTTAAATATAACATTTTAACTACTTTTTTCATCAAAACACCCTTCTTTACCTACTGATGAATGCTTTGAGTGAAACTTTTTTGTGGTTAAAATGTTAAATTTTAAATTTTTAGTGGTTAAAATGTTTGATTTAGAATTTAAGGGGTTAAAATGTTATATTTAATATTTTGGGTGATTGCAATGTAAAACTGCTTAAAACTTAGGTATTAGATGTGTAAGTAGATAAGAATTGTATGTTGTGTACGTAAATGCTCCAAAAGTTAAATTTTGTGTTAAATATGTATATACATAGAAATTAAGTGGTATATATGTAAATCATTCTAATATTTCTTTATATAACACTCTAAGGGGCATTTTAGTAATGGTTTTAGTTGTTTCGGTAAATTGTGTAAATCTGAACTTATTAAATCCTACCAACAACAACATTTAGTAAATCCAGAATTTAAGACAAAAATGAGAAGAAAACTAAAAAAAAATCAAATTTATAGAATCAGGAATTTATACCCCTAATGTTTGAATGACATCTACATATATGCATGAAAATATGTATTTTAGGTTCAATGAGTTAAAATTCATGATATTTTTTATATCATTTAAAGAATAAAGTGTTATACAAGTAAATATAAAGGTTTAGCCATTTGTGAGACTGCTGCAAAAATTTAAGGTAATTGTAGTTGTTTGAATAAGCATTTGTGAGACTGCTGCAAAAAAAGTTTTTCAAAAATTGCAATAGCCTTTTTATTTTATTATTATTTTTTTAAAAAAGCCAGACAACATCTTTTGGGCAGTCTTTTTGAAAAAGCAAGCAAAACATAATTTTGTCAAACAAGAAAAACTGAGATGTGGCACTACACCAACACCGCACCGCCGCCCCAAAGTCACCCTAAATCTGATATGTATGTAAATCCAACACTGAAAGTGCAGCTAAAACAAGCCGCTACTCATGCATTCCATTGGGGTTCTCACTCAGGCATAACAACAAACACCTTACGCGCAACATCAAAACATATTATCAAACACGCAACAATTACAAAATGCACAGCGATCGTTTACGGATCATTAAACATCTAAAGTAGCACTTAAAACTGATCTTAAGCAAAACCATAAGAATTAAAGCAGAGATCCGCGATTCAGGATTGATTACGCAAAGGAAAAGATCGAAGAAGAACATCAAGTACCGGGATGAAGATATCCGGCGAGTTCGCCGCCGGCGAGGGAGTCGCCGGAGGTCGGAGAAAAGCTGCAGAGGTGAGAGAATCGAGTGTGCATGGAAGGGGAGAAGAACCGGAAATAAGAGTTTGGGTTTTTTTTTTTTTTTACTCGTCGATCAGCTTTCCCGAGAAAGGATTCTCGGACGACGATGTGGTGGAGCCCACTTTTTTATAATAGGTGCCAATGATGCGTCAATGTCCGCAGGAAGTGGGACCCGTTTTTCACTTAAGGGTGCATAGACGTGGATAAGCCAGCCCGAGGAAATCTATCGGCGGTGCCAAATGCAGTAGATTTTTTTTATTTTTTGGAATAATCATGTATAAATCATATATATATATATTATTTGAAGAGAAAATCGGTATTTGGTACAGTAGGCACCAAATAACCTTTCTCCCGTTTGGGTCAAAACTCATGTGTACTTTAATTGATCCGAAGAGCACGTGTCATGGGATTCGAACCCTCAACCCGAAGGACTTATGTCAAAGGCCGCACCAATGAGTCAGGAAGTTGAGCACATATCTATGTTTATATATATGTTCAAAAAATGACGGATGCAGAGACGTAGATAAGTCAGCTCGAGGAAATCTATCGGCGGCGACAAAAACATTAGATTTTATTATTATTATTATTATTATTACTAATATATATATATATATATATATATATATATATATATATATATATATATATATATATATATATATATAATTTTATTTGAAGAGAAAATCGGTATTTGGTCCAGTAGGCACCAAATAACCTTTTTCCCATTTGGGTCGAAACTCATGTGTACTTTAATTGATCCGAAGAGCACGCGTCATGGGATTCGAACCCTCGACCCGAAGGACTTATGTCAAAGGCCGCACCAATGAGTCAGGAAGTTGAGCACATATCTATGTTTATATATATATTCAAAAAATGACGGATGCAGAGACGTAGATAAGCCAGCCCGAGGAAATCTATCGGCGGTGACAAAAACAGTAGATTTTATTATTATTATTATTATTATTACTAATATATATATATATATATATATAT
>JXCR01146885.1:107408-119675 GCA_002079205.1 Phalaenopsis hybrid cultivar | reverse complement strand
CCAAAAAGGTGCATATGACTAAATCTTGTGTTTGGACTAGGTTAGGCATGCAAATTGACCCAATTAAATATGGAATTTGGTGTAGGAGACCATGAGGAACAACTTTCATGAAGGGTGAAAGTCAGTTTGAAGTCAATTAGTTAATCAATTTGGTGGATTTTTAATTTTTGACCCATTTTAAGCATGTTGGGCTAAGTTTGGGTCAAAATTGAGATAGACATGGGCTAAGTCCAAACTAATTATTGGGTTTGGTGTAAAACATCATAATGAACAATTTTCATGAAGGATGAAAATTGTTTTGAAGTTGATTTGGTGGATTTTAATGAAATTTGGATTTAGACCCAATTTAGGCATATGGATCTAATTTGGGTCAAACTTAAGCTAGCTTTGGGCTAAGCTCAAATTGATTATTGTGTTTGGTCACAAATGACCTTATAAAAGATTTTCAATAAAAATTGGATGTCAATTTGAAGTTTAAGGCATTCAATTGTTGAGATTTGAGGTGTTAGCCAATTTGGGCTAATTGACCAAGGTGTAGTGTGACAAAATGAAATTAGAAATATTTTGAATTTATTGGGATTTTTTGGGAATTTTTGGAATTCTTGGATTTTTGGGCAATGGAGGGGCATTTTGGTAATTTGGCCATTTTTGTCAGTTTGGCAAATTTGGATATATTCAAAGTGTTTGGAATGAGTTTTGATCAGTTATGGGTATTTTGGCAAACTTTGAGAATTTTGGCCAAATTTGGGTCATAAGAGCAGTTAGGTAATTTGGAGGTGTTTAAGGGCAAAAGGCCAAGTTGGGCATTTCAAGTAGAATTGGATAAATATTCATTCTAAATGAACCATAGATCAATGAAATCCCCATTTTTGGCTCTCATGTATTGATCTTAGCCAGGGTATTGTGAAGGTATTGTGGGGGTATGATATATCTTAACTTCAAACCAACACTCAGGGTCAATCCTATGGCCAAGTAGTCTTATAAGAACTCTTCTTAAGTTCCCCATAATGATCTTACCTTCTAAATATTAGAGGTTAGGACCAATATGTGGAACTTCAAGTTGAGTAAAGAGAAGAGTTTTGAGTTTCTAATGGTGAGAGTACCTTTTCTAGTTTTCTAAGACTAGTCAATAAGAAATTCCTATGGCTAGACCTAGGCTACTAAAGAAGTTTCTAGACCTCAACCAGTGAGGTTAACAGTTCCCTATAGCTTTAGACATATGAAACTGTGTACAAGAATCAAGAGTTGTTTGCTCGTACCTCATACATTAATTCCAAGTCAATTTTGTTATATATACTTAAGATCATACGATTATACATAGAGCTCAACTGATATTTTGCTATTTTGGTATTATACCTCTTATTATTTATTCAATTTATTTATTTTATCACTGACTGTTGCCTTTATGCCTTTATTTACCTGTGTTTTGTCTGAATACAATCACCATTGGGCTCTTAAGGTAAAATATTTTTAATCAAACTTTAAATTTTAAGAGATTTACTCAAATAAAATTTAAGATTAAAACTTTTAAGATTTTAAACCAACAATTTAGTTTTTTGTTTTTGCTTTCTTGCATGACCTTTAGGTCGGATTTAAATGATCATAAATACATGACTTTATCCTCTTACATATTAATAAAGCCTCCACATTTAGGATGTCTTAAATAATTGCATTCATATTGTATGTTCCAAGGGGAAGTATTTACCTCCTTGACCCAACTGGACAAGCAAATGCTTTATATGCTTAGACATTTTTGTCTAGCACATTTAGGACATTAGAGATGGTCCTAACCCATACGAGATTATGAGTCCTTTGTTGGGGCAATTTGGCTTTACAGCTAGGTCACCCATCCACCCCCTACTCTGTAGGCCTCCCCTTCATATTCTTGATAGATGTAAGTCATATATTGTGCACCTTCTTCTACCTAAGTAGAGTCATAGGAGCTTATATGTCTCATTCTTTTGACTTTATGGTGATTAAGACACCGTGGACGATGCAACTTATTGGTTATTGATAAGTGGTTTTTGTTCATGTTGGGTTGACTACTTTCCTAACTTATTAGACTTGGAGACCTAATAGCTTGAAATGATTGATCCACAAAAAGTTAGTTGGGTCATTTCTATCTGTTTAGGAACTTATTGCATGTCGTTGGTTACCCCTTTTGGGCCCTTTATGTACTCATTTGTTAGGTCTTGTAGTCGTCTTGTAGGCCCTCCTCATTGATGGACAACTTACTTATAGGGTTATGATGATTCACCCTATGACCGATAGCCTAGTAACACCCTACCAAATGAAGTTTTTTTTTTTTTTTTGATGAGATGGTAGAATTCACCTTGGGGACCTATTCTTTTTATATAGTAAATCTTAAGCAAGCATAACCTCTTTTATTTAGAGTTTTCATGGACGTCTTACATGACGTAATTGATCACGCGTATACATCGTCGTTGGAGATCTCTTTGACTCTATAACAAAATAAAATTGATTTTCTATTCACATTTAGTTACAAATATGTTTATATGATTTTTCTCGTACTTTCTCTAAGGTGGAGTACGTTATGTTTTCTTTTGGATTGCTATTCGGTTTATGTTATGTGAAATTTTCTAAATAAATATATTCGTGGCTACCCTTTTTGTTTATTCGTAATTTTTGTCTGCCTTCAGTCTTTCCCTCCTTTTATTTTTTTAACCAAGGGTGATATAAAAAAGGGATCTAAAAAGGGTAAACACCACACAAACACAATTATATTTTATCCACACCAAAACCATCAATGTCACTGCCACCGCCTTTCTTATTTTATTTTTTCTCTCCTGATTCACTTAATAATGATATTTTTCTGGTAGGTTCTGTGCATTTATACTAACAACCCATAAAGTTAAAAATACAATAAATAGTAAATATATTGCTCCATATTTATATTGTAAATAGATTCATATTGAGGTCTACAATCCTTGTTTTAGAGAGTTTATGGTGATCTTTATTTATTTTAAACTTATTTTACTCAATGAGTATTTTTTGTTTTGCTTAACTTGCAGGAGTTTTGGTAGCCATCCAAACATCATTGCAAAACTAGATAAGAGTTTAAGAAACATTATGCAAATCATCAATACAACATGTTTATAAGCATTTGCAAGTTTTAGCAAAAGCTCATTTTGGATAAGAAGTGAAGTATGAGCTAAGTTTATGTAAAGCCAAAGACTCTCTTCAATGTGTTCACAAGCAAAGTAAATTCAAGCACATAATCATAGAAACACAGACAATTCCTTACATATTAGATGCTAAATTCCCATACTGAATATAAGAAAAAAAAAGGTGGGTTATAGTTCATAAGTATTGTAAGAGTTTTTAATTGCTAGTTACTAATTTTAAATATATGCTTGTCGAATTAAGTATTATGTAGAGACTCGACCTCTACAACGCTGCAAATAGGGGTGTTAATGAATCGAGCACTAACGAACAGAGCTTGTATTCGTGTTCGGTTTGTTTGAAATTAAGTTTGTTTGAAATAAGTTCATGTTTAAAATTATTCGTGAAGTTATTGTTCGTTTTCGGTTCGATTTGTTTGAAATTAATTCCAAATGTTTGGTTTGTTCAAAATCTTTCAAATTTGTTTGTATTATTTGAATTGTTTGAATAGTTAAAATGATAATAAATTTAATTATTAATTATTAAATTACCAAAAATAAATAAATAACATTCATCTATTAAAAAATATATATTATTTCTTCAACTATATTATTAAAGATAAATATGAGAGATTAAAAAAAAGATACTTAACAACCAAACTAGAATACCAAGCAAGAATACCGAGTAGTCAATCCAATGTCGAGTCGCCGACTCGCCGAGGGCCAAAAAACTTTATCGAAGACAAATAGAAGTAGAGATTAGAGAACGAATGCAAACAATAAACTCTAAGCTCTCGTGGCCGAAAGCATTTCGCGATTTTGAGAGGGGAAGGAAATAAATCAGAAAAAGAGGAGGCAGCCAAAACCTAAAGCTTTCAAGAAGGGAAGGGGAGGCCGGTTTAGGTAAAGGGGGCTTAGGGTATTTTTTTTTATATATATAGTATAATATTATATTATATTAATTATATAACTTAAATGATATAAATATATGATATTTATACAACTAATATTACTATATTATTATTAATAATTTATTATATATTATAATTTATACGATTTAATTTTTTAAAATATGATAAATTTTTAGAGCATATAATTATTTTTTAAACGCGATCGAGCACATGACTGTTCGTGTTTGGTTCGTTTATTAATCGAACGAAAAAAAAAAAATATTTGTGTTCGTCTCATTTGTTTATCAAACAAATTGAACACGAACTCCCCGACAAACCGAACACGAACTGTACGCAAACAACGAGCTTTTTTGACAGTTCTAACTGCAAAGTAGAGTCACCAACAGCATACGAATTGTAGGTAGATACTAGGTTGCAACAAAGCTTATTTCAGGCATTTTTCTTTTCTTAATTATGAACTCTTTGAAATTACTTTTTATTTTATGTGTATTTTAATTTAATATAGGATGGGTATATAAGGCTAAATGAGATACATAGTTAAATATCTTCAAAGTGTAGGAAATTCTAATTGAAAGCATTTAAGGAAAGAATAAATAAATAATTACATAGATTATATTTGCAAGACTCTTTAAAGTTATCATTCATTTATTTATTTTTTAAAATAAAATATATTATTTAATTTTTTTAATTGTTTAAATCCACTTTTAATTACACTTTCCCAATTTAATAATTTTGGAAACTAAATCGATATATAAAATATAAAAAATCCTTTAATATCCTATCCCCGATTTTGCATATTCTCGAAGCTTCTATAAATATGCCGTCCTCGCTCTTCCCTACGTCTTTCCTTTTTCATCTTGAAACAGGGCACTTCTCTGGCTCTGGCTCTGGCTCTGGCTCTGGCTCTTGCTCTTGCTCTGCTGACCTTCCTTGGAGCCGAAGTAACCGACCAAAACCCTAGAAAACTTGAGGAGAAGAAGAAGAATCGGAGATTCCGTATACGCCCGCCTGAAAGGTATTCCAAATGCTCTCCGATTCACTTGTTCTTACTCGAATGAATTATGTTTTTGATTGAGTTTGCGACATTGTTTGCTTATAGGGTTTTATATTTCCTTTCGATTTTGAATTTTTGGCTGATAGTTTTGTGTTGTTTCAATCTGCAAGATTCTTGATAAACTATTGCGAGTACTCTTCTTCGCAAATAAGTAAAATTATAGGGATTCTAAATTTTTTGTTTCTCATGTACTGTATTAGAGCTTCAAGTAATTATGTTCATCTCTGTTATGCTGCGTATTGTGATTCTTGATATGCTTGAACTAGTTAATGTTTGTGAATTCCGTTTTTTGATTTACCTCGATCGTATTACAGGCTATAGCTGTTCTGTTAATCTGTGTCATTCTGTAGCAATTAGTGCATTGTGATAAATTGAACTAGTTCTACTCAGCATCATCTAATCCAGCTTCTCTAGGAGTTTGTTAGAAAAAGGAATCGAGAATCCTTATTTTGTTTTTTCTCTAAGTTCTCTTCATATGTATCAATCCGTGCCAATGAGTATGTTGTTATAAGATTTGAACTAGTTCCATTTATCTTCTTTTAGCTTGTAGATGATAGTTTACGGGCCTAAGCTTGAATTTATTCTCACCCTCCATTTTTTTAAGGAAATTTACATGCATAAAACACAATTCTTATGTATTTACTATGCCTAACACCCAAAACTTAATTTTTACACTTGTTAGACCTTTCTATCATAAATCTATCCATGAAAATGTATATTTTACTTTTAAAAAATAGTGATTTTAAAAAATAGTGACTGTGGTATTTTTGAGGTGTTATTTAAGATCTATGGAGGATTTAGATGTCCGTTCACGCCAAGTCCATCCCCTGGTAGACGTTCCATAGAACAACCCCTGTTTTGTATTAATTGCCTCCGGGATGATGCGGTCGGTCAGCTCGGTGAAGAGCGCGCTGAAGCGCAAAAGAAAAGGTTCGCGGCAGGTGGTCCCTTCAGGGCAGACGACAAGATCACCCTCTTCGAGAAGGCGTCGGATGCGGCGGGCATCGATTCACGGTCGCGGGAGAGGGCGACGGCGCGGATGGGGGAGATGAGTTCGGAGAAGCGACTGATGTTGTAGGTGACGCAGGAGATTTTGCGGCCGAGGGCGACGACGGTGACAACGGGGTCGAGGACGGTGCGGTGATTGCAGACAAGGAGGACGCCGGGCTAGCCGGGGGAAGGGGGAGGGGAGCCGCGGACGATGAGGTTGATGCCCATGAGGTTGTAGGTGTGTTGGACGATGCGTTCAGGGAGGGGGATGTTGATGTAGACGCGGAGGAGGGAGAGGAGGAGGCCGACGGGGAGCCAGAGGAAGGTGAGGAGGGCGGTGAGGGGAGTTGGTCGTTGGGCGAGGCGGCCATCGTGGAGGATTACGGGCCGGAGGAGTTTGCTCTGGGTAACCGCTCTGCTGTCTTTGCCGTTGGATTCGGGCACCAAGTAGGCTTCCTGCATTCGAAATACCGTTACGCGTGAATGTAATATGAATTGCTTTAAGAATTTATTTTTTGAAGAGGAATAAATAAAATTTAATTGTTGAAAAATACAATTCTGCTATTTTGAGAATTGGTTGGTACATCATGGATGAAATTATCATATGATTACATAAATTTATTGGTGTAATTAATTTCCCAACAAACTCCTCTCAACCCATCGACAGTGGTCATAAATGAAAAAAATTATTTTATGTAGTGTCTGATTTACACCGTAGATCGCTGTTTTGGTGAGATTTAAAAATAAATAAATAAATAAAAATTGAAAGTGGGTCCTACCGAATCGGTGATCGACGGTGATGATCAGACACCACATGAATCTCTGAATGTGGTGTCCGCGCAGAATAATTTTTCCATAAATGATGTCATATTTCGGTTAAATTGTNAATTCTGCTATTTTGAGAATTGGTTGGTACATCATGGATGAAATTATCATATGATTACATAAATTTATTGGTATAATTAACTTCCCAACAAACTCCTCTCAACCCATTGACAATGGTCATAAATGAAAAAAATTATTCTATGCGGTATCTGATTTCCACGGTAGATCACCGTTTCGGTGGGATTTAAAAAAAAATAAATAAATAAAAATTGAAAGTGGGTCTCATCGAATCGGTGATCGACGGTGGTGGTCAGACATCGCATAAATCTCTGAATGTGGTGTCCACGCAGAATAATTTTTCCATAAATGATGTCATATTTCGGTTAAATTATGGTTTAGAAATCAATTTGCATGAGCATGTATTTTGAAGGGCTTTTATTATGGTATAGTTTATCAATAAAATATCAAACGTTGGGTTTTAAAGATGAAAATAAATAAAAATTGTTTGGTTTGCATGTAAATTTATCTATATTTAGTTTTTCTTTNTTTTAAAAAGGTTGCCCCACCCTTACCTCATCTCCCGGAAATCAACATTTTGGATGTTTTAAATGAAAGGTGCAGTAATAATTAAGCATGCTTCAAGGGAGACCCAACATCTTTGCCCTTAAAAGTTTAATGAATCAAATTGAGTATGCTTATTTAGGCTCTGTTTGGCGTAGCTGCACTGCTCCAGGAAGTTATTGTGGGGAAGCTGCTGCGGGGAAACTGACTGTTTGTTTAGTGCAGCTGTGTGAAAACAGCGGTGGGTCAGCTTTTTATGAAAAAAATGACCATTGTGCCCCTATTTGCTAAAACTATTTAAAAGAATACTATAACAACCACATTTTGTAAACTTAAGAAGCATAAATTCTTTTCTAAACAAGGCAGAAAGTTCAGATACACCAAAAACCTAATAGTGAGCCCCGAAAATCAGATCAATTAATGAGAAAAGTTTCATTTATTATAGAAGGTAAAATAAATCAGGGTCTAAGATCAGAGAAATAAACTTCACAAACAGGTACAAAAGTAATTTTTCCCATCAAGTTGTGATGACATCCAATTTATTTATTTTTGTTGTTCGATAGTTAACTTCTTATATACTAAAAAACTATACTTNTATATATATATATATATATATATATATATATATATATATATATATATATATATATATATATATCTTTAAATAAATAAATAAATTAGTATATATATAATATAATATATATTTGCCAAACTTTTAAAAAGGTTGCCCCACCCTTACCTCATCTCCCGGAAATCAACATTTTGGATGTTTTAAATGAAAGGTGGAGTAATAATTAAGCATGCTTTAAGGGGGACCCAACATCTTTGCCCTTAAAAGTTTAATAAATCAAATTGAGTAATGCTTATTTAGGCTCTGTTTGGCGCAGCTGCAGTTGCACTGCTCCAGGAAGTTGCTGTGGGGAAGCTGCTGCGGGGAAGTTGGTTGTCTGTTTAGTGCGGCTGTGTGAAAACAGCGGTGGGTCAACTGTTTATGGAAAAATGACCATTGTGCCCCTATTTGCTAAAACTATTTAAAAGAATACTATAACAACCACATTTTTTAAACTTCAGAAGCAGAAATTCTTTTCTAAACATGGCAGAAAGTTTAGATACACCAATAACCCAATAGTGAGCCCCGAAAATGAGATCAATTCATGAGAAAAGTTTCATTTATTATAGGAAGTAAAATAAATCAGGGTCTAAGATCAGAGAAATAAACTTCACAAACATGTACAGATGTAATTTTTCCCATCAAGTTGTGATGCATCCAATTTATTTATTTTTGTAGTTCGATAGTTAACTTCTTATATACTAAAAAACTATATTGAGCTTGCCAACAATAATATATGGAAGGGAGGGAATATTTGACTTTAAATGACTTATAATAGTCAAATTTTGGAGAAATGAAGCCAATATAATATTTCAAACCAATATAAAAACTCAAGGACAGATGCTAAAATGTAAAAATATCATGGAAACAACAGTTATCCTCATATACGCTTTCACAGGAATGGACTGCCTAAGCTCCTTCGTCATNCAATATAAAAACTCAAGGACAGATGCTAAAATGTAAAAATATCATGGAAACAACAGTTATCCTCATATACGCCCTCACAAGAATGGACTGCCTAAGCTCCTTCGTCACCAATGCATTAGCATAGTAGACATAAAAGTGGAGAAGTGGAGAATCAAAAGCTCAGATTTGTTTTTGCTCCAAAAAAAAGCATATCCAACTAATTCCAAACAATGATTGACTTCCAAGAGGGAGATTTCACCATCTCTGAATAATAAAAAAGTAAATGTGTGCATGTGTGTGACTATATATATCCAACTAATTCCTTGGAATTATGTATAAGATTTATGTGCTATGTATGTAAAGCTTGAGACATACATAGAAAATTACATTGAAATCATAATGGAAAAAATAACTTGCAGTTCAAAGCAGCCTTCTACCCGATGTTTTGTATATTCATTTTCTTGAGCTTAGGAAGCAAATAGGGAAACTCGAACAAAATTAGACAAGTTATCGAGGAAGAGTTCAGTTAAGCAAGGAAAGAAACTATCATTTGCTGTTGCACTTGCTCCATCAAACCAATCCTCCAATACTTGTAATCCCTTAATATTTAGCACCTCCAATGATGGAAACACATAAACCTTTGCATTCCAATGGAATTTACAATCAAGTCGCTTTGGTTTTGGCATGTTACAAAGGTACTCCAATGTAAGCAGGCAAAAACTAATATAAATTGAAACTTATATAAAGGAGAAATGGAAACAACAAGCCATCTAAATGCATTTTGGCTAGGCAAACAACAGCGATATGATTGTAAATTCCATTGGAATGCATGGGGAAGCTGGAATGGAAACCAAGTAAACGGTTAACAGTATGAGCTGCTACAAAAACAAATTTAGCTCTAGGTAATGCAAGAATACACATTCGCAGAGCTTACATCCAGAAAATAGCAGAAAATTGAATTCAAATCTGCATTGTATATCCATTTCGCAGAGCTAACAACTAAACTTTGCTTTCTTACATTTACACCACTTAAATCATCCATATCGCATCAAAAAATATCATATCCCAAACTTCACATAAATGAATTGAATGATATGTAAATATATAAGATTTTTGTGCTAAAAAACATACGTAAATATATAAGAATTTTGCGCTAAAAAACATAAGTAAATGCATATTCATGTACTGCAAAACCAATATAATAGCATGTGTTGTCATGGTGTGCTCCATGCATGTGCTGCAAAACCACTGAAAGGCAAAATTAATTGGATATGTTTATCGCATCAAAAAATACCATATTCCAAACTTCACACCACTGAAAGACAAAATTAAGCAGATACCTCCATATTTTATAAATGAGCACGTTTACAAAGCAATTTAACATTAACACAAATGTTATCGAAGTTGCACCATGACCAGAGATAGTATAGAACAAATATTTAAAAAAACACAGCAAATTTATGTGGTTCGGTCGAAGTGACCTACATCAACGGAAAATGATTGAAACATCTTTATCGAGGCAATAAAAAAAAAAGTTACGTAGCTACAAATCAACAATGACTAACCAACAGATAAAGGAACTCAAAAAAATTTGTTGGGGCATCTTCATACATTCCATCCTTTTGTAATACATACAATCTAAGGTAATTGTACAAATTATAATTCGTTCCTCTTCATAAAGTAAGATAATGCATTCCATGTAGCGGGCAGAATCCTACAGGTTGGGTATGAACTGCAGATGATGTTAAACAGACATTTGGTCATGTCAAGCAGAGCTATTTTTAAGGAAAAAGATAGGAAACAGAACTGCTTATAGGCAAACACATGCTCTTCAAATTCCACCAGCCTTGCAAAATATGCTTATAAGAAACAGAACTTATATCACTCAGGAAACTACCAAACCTGCTGCATTAGCTATATAAGAAGTGTAAGAAGTATAAGAAGCATAAGAAGTACAATATCTATAAGCTAATGCATACTTCATTCAACTCTTATGTTGCAAAGAAGCTCACTTGTTGCAATGTGTGTTTTATAAGTAGAAAGCTCATTCTATACAGAGCAAACGACCAAAATCAGTAAACTACAAAGCCTGCAAGTTGTATAATATTGGCTAATTACAAAACCTCTCAAACCTTCATACCATGTTAATGATTCCTGGCAGCAATCTTTAATGGCTAGAATTTTTAAATTTCAAATAAGCATGCAATTGCTAGAACTTATAAACTCACCTGGATTTAGGCAATCTTCCTTCAACTCATCTANTAATGATTCCTGGCAGCAATCTTTAATGGCTAGAATTTTTAAATTTCAAATAAGCATGCAATGGCTAGAATTTATAAACTCACCTGGATTTAGGCAATCTTCCTTCAACTCATCTGAACCTGGCAGTAATCTTGCAGGGAGTATGCAAAAGCCCCAAACCCAAAAAATACAATATGCAAAAGTAGGGCTGTCAATTTGGCTCGTTGTCCGTGAACAACTCGTGTTTGGCTCGTTAAGCAGCTCGTGTTCGGCTCGTTCGTTAAGTCTAACAAGCCGAGCACAAACAAATTTTTAAGCTCGAAATGTAAACGAGCCGAACACGAATAAAAGTTTGTTCGCTCGTGTTCGGCTCGAAATGGCTCGAAAAAAAAAATTATATAACTTTTTATATAACAATATATTACATATATTATTTATATAATAATATATTATATATATTTATGTCTAAGTTTAAATCATAACACCTCATGTGGCAATGTGGTTAAGGTCCTCTTTTGTATAGATTTGATCCAGGTTCGAATCTCATACTTTACATCTATTTTTCTCAATTTTAATTTAACAAGCCAATTTCGAGCCGAACACGAACACGAATATTTAAATCGAGCCGAACACGAATACACTGTTCACGAGCCGATTTCGAACACGAGCCGATTTCGAACACGAGCTATTTCGAACGAGTCGAACACGAGTCCAGCCTGAGCTCGCTCAAGCTCGGCTCGTTTACAACCTTACATTTCAANAACACGAGCTATTTCGAACGAGCCGAACACGAGTCAAGCCTGAGCTCGCTCAAGCTCGGCTCATTTACAACCCNAAACATTAACATATACGTTTGTGAATACTAAATGATTGACATCAAAATGAAAATACCCTAAATAATTAAAATGTATTATAAATTACTACCATAATAACACAAACTTAAAATTACTACAATAAACAAAATGCATTATAAATGTTCATGACATCAAAAGGATTGAATATCTCAAATGTTAAGACAATCATAAAAACGTCGAAGTTAGGACAATC